>JAULJZ010130507.1:0-10925 GCA_032270985.1 Heliamphora pulchella | reverse complement strand
TAAATAGAGAAGCAAGCAGGTCACTGGTTATTATATATATTGTGTGCGTGTGTGTGTGAGAGAGGAACCTTAATTTTCCTAGTAAAAGAAGCAAAATATGTGTGTGTATGTGTGTGTGTGTGTGAGAGAGAGAGAGAAACCTTAATTTTCCTAGTAAAAGAAGCAAAATACTCACATTGCCTTTTCTATTTGTTACACGCTTCTTTTTGTTTTGTTTTATTTCATTAAAATATATGAAAAAAATCACAAAATACCAAAAAGATGAGAGTGACAGACTGAACAATGATTAGTTTTTAAAATTATAACAAATATTTGTTAAAATTTTTAATTTATAGACTAAAAATTCAAAATAATTGAACCTGTATTTCTTAATTTAGAATCAGTGTTAACTAAAAACAAATTAATCTCATTCGAAAAAAAAATTCTTCAACGTATCAAGCGATTGTGCGGTCTTTTGTGGTGTTTTAAAATTTCGCCAGAAGATGACAACGAAGATAATCAAGAGTAATAAAAACGAATTTGACTTTTTACTTTTTTTTACCAACTTTGAATTTTTGGTATTTTTAACCAAAAAATTAAGGTTACCAATCAATGTCTAATTTTAGCAATAAGATACATTTTTTTAAACACCCATAAATTATGCTGAAGTTATAACTAATTTTTATTATATTTTAGTTACAAACTATAAATTTTACAGAACACTTACAAATTTTACTACAAATTACAATTTATAAGCTATTAATTTAAACAATAAATAAAAAAAAGAATGATCTTTTTTAATAGTGGAAGCAATAAAGCAGCTGGGCTGTCTCTTTTCACCACATTCATTTGCTTGCACATCCGCCGTCAAAGAAATGCCCTGTTCAAAACCATTCTGAATCTAGAAGGCTCTCAAACATGGTGGGTAGAAGACATTGACCGCTCAATTCGTGCTCTACTAGACCATGAGAGTACCCATTTATTAGTTTCTTGATGTTAATTCTTCATATTCTTTTGTTTCCCCAAGTCTTCTTATTATCATATATTTATTAAAAAAAAAATCAGTAATGCCAAACACCAACAGTGACAAAAATTTCCTAAATAGAATAATCTATCCATCAAACAAATAAAGCCTTGGTGGAACCGATAAGCAAATTAGTTTAAGAAAAAAATGCGTGAACTAAATTACATAATTAATCACGGATTAGTAAAGTTTTATAAATAAAAATTTGTATTATTTTTATATTTTTATACAAAATATGTTTTAAATTTCATAGCTTTTAGTTATTTTTGTCTTTTTTGAATTTTTTTTTCTTCTTTTGACTAAATTTTCTTATTTTTTCGATTTGTCTCTGTGCGATGAACCGAAAAAATAAAATATTAAGATTAAAAAATAAAAAAAAAATGACTAAAACTGATAATTGAAAATATAAAATGTCTTATTGACTTATTTTAACTTATTTTTATTTTTTTAACATTTTTTATATTTTGATAAAAAATTACTTTTATGGTTTATTTCGATGACAAAAATTAAAAAATATACTAATTTTACTGAATAAAAAAATCACTAAAAATAAAAATAAAATAAAAAAACAATTATTCCAAACAGACAGATATTATAACTCTGTCAATGAAACTTGCAATATACTGGATGAGACGAGAAGCAAAGCTCATCGTGGGGGTAATTTTGTCATTTAAGAAGTTTTGCACGCCCACATTATTATTGTGCGCGTGTTACTAGCTGCGAGCAATATACTTTCCGTCGGAAGTCCATGCCCTTCCAACCTATCAGAAACTGCCACCTGTACGAGGGTAATAGTTAAATTATGTGCTTTTTTTAGTTCTAATTTTTTAAAATGGTTAGGCAAGTACTTGCATTTTATATAATTTTATTTATTTTACGATATATATATATATATATATATTTTATAATTTATAATTTATAATTTGTATATAAATAAATGTGTCAAGTATAATTAGCAAAATAAATAACATTTTACTACTTTACTATAAGTTATCTATATAACTTTATACAACTAAAAATGTATTCTTTATTAGGAGAAATAAATTTGAGAAACTATTTTTTCTAATCATGAATTAAGGAATTTTTTAATTTTAAATTTTATTGGTGGAAGTTTCCTTTGGATACCATAAAAAAAAAATATATATATATATATATATTTTTTTTTCGTGTTTGACTTTTTATTTCAATCTGGTTTGTTTTGAAAAAAAGTTATGGATATTACAAAGATAAATTTTTACTTATAAACTTGTCTAGAGCGAAATAGATTGGATCACTCCGGGTCAAATAAATTTTTTTTCTTATATCATTAACTTTAGTTATTTGTTAAGATTTTATTGTGTTTAAAAATTTACAAAAGTTTTTCATCTATAATTTTTTTAACATGGACTATTTTTTAAAATATTAGAGAGTTGAAAAAATGGTAAAACTTCAAAACTTAGAAATAACAAAAATATAGTAAACCTTTTTTAAAAAACTTTGACAAAAGATATATTTTACCATTTTTAATAAATATTCTAACATAAATTTGATTCATTTTTTTAAGAAAAATGTCCTAAAAAACCCGTTTAAAGAAATCTCCCAAAAAATCTCTTTTAAAAAAATCTCTTTTAAGAAAATATCCAATCGAATATATTTTTAAATTTTGAATATCAAGATTTGGTAACTGTTTTAATAATTAGCCAATTAAATATTTTAAAAGTACTTTTTGATTCAAAATTCAAAAATTTTATTTTTATTGAATTTTTAGATATATCATTTCTTTTCGTTCTACATTATGTAGGGGACCAAAATTATCGGGTAACAAAATTTCTCTATTTAATATTTTTATTAGTTTTTTAGATAATAAAGAAAATATCATTTTTATCTTAAAATAAAAATTAACTATGTGTTTTTTTTACTTCTAAAATTTTAAAATATTTAGTTTCTCAAGTATGATTGTTCCGTCCCCACCTGTCTTTAAACTTATTGGATAAATTCATCCCGAACAAAATAGATCGAACCACACTCCTATTGCGAGCCAAGAAAATTTTGTCTTTTTTAGTAAGAATTTGAATAAATTATTATAGTTATGTTTTTATTTATTTATTTATATTTTAACAATATGAATATAAAAAATTAGTGAATTAAAAAAATAAAATTTCTTTTTTACTGACATATCATTAACTCTAGTTAATTGTTAAAATTTTATTATAGTTAAAAATGTATAAAGATTTTTTAATTTATATTTTTTTCCAAATGTAGACTAATTGTTCATATTTTTTAAGATTCTTCTAATTTTAATGTATTAAAAAATCTAAAAAATCCGTCAAAATCTAAAAATTAAAATGACAAAAATATAGTTAATATTTTTTTTAAACTTAAATAAAAATGTACTTCAGTGAATTGTTTAAAAAATATACCAACATAAACTTGATTCTCTTTTAAGAAAATCTCTTAAAAATATTTTTTCAGCAAATCTCTTGGAAAATCTCTTTCAAGGAAATCTTCCAAAAAATTACTTTTAAGAAAGTTTTTAAAAAAATTTAGCTCTTTTTAAATTTTGAATATCAAGATTTTATCATAAACATATAGTTGTTAATAAGATTGAAGAAAAGCAATCTTGATCATATGATTTATTGAAGAAAACAGCACTAATAAAGGAATATTTTATAAGTCTTTTATTGATTAAATTTTTTTAATTGCGTAAGAAAAAAGAATAATAATATTTTCAACCACCAAAGAATATTACCATTTGATTTGTCTACAAAATCTCCAATTTTTCGAATTGGAACAACAATTTTTTTTTATTTTGTCTTTACACTAAATATCTAGATTATTCATTTTGTAAAGTGTTTATTAATTCTAAATTTAAAAAATAAAAAATTTCAAAGAATAAAATTTTCTTTTAAATACCAAATATCAAGTATTTTTACTTTTATTTTTCTTTTACATTGACTATTTAGATTAGTCATTTTGTAGAATCTTTTGTTAATTTTAAAAATTAAAAAAATTAAAATGCAAGATTTTTAAGATTCGTCACGTGGCGCTCTAATAAAAGATTTTGTTAATTTTAAATTTTAAAAATAAAAGATTTTTAAGAATAAAATTTTCTTTTAAATGCCATTAATCAAGCTTTTCTTTTTTCTTTTACATTGAATGCCAAGATTAGTCTTTTTATTGAATTTTTTGCTAATTTTAAAAATTAAAAAAAAAAACTAAAAATACAAAATTTTTATGATTCTTCACGTGACATTTTAAGAGTTCTGAAAACTCCTTTTGTTTAATGGGATAATTAATTTTGAGTGTTATATTAGAAATTTGTTTTGGGATAGGTCCTAATTACTAATAGAATAATCCTAGATATTCTATTTTTAAATATTATGAAAATATTAAACACTAATACCCTTATATATGTAACAAGATATATGAAGCAGATATATATTGTATATACAAATATACTTACATTTCTACGTGGAGATTCAAAATTTGAAATAACGTCAAATTAGAAGTTGTATATAACGCAGTTATCATGAACGCCAATACATTCCATTTTGATCATTTTGATTTTCATTGACGCCATTATCGTCTTCTTCGAAATTGCCCGAAAATCATTTTTGTTGCACATATTATCTTCTTCCAAGCTGTGCAAAAATCATTTTTGTTGTCTACTTCGAAGCTGTGTGAAAATCATTTTTGATTCTGTTCGTATTTATCATAACACAGTTCGCAGTTACAGTACATCCGTAATATAAATTTAATTTCTCGTTATACAGTGTAGTCAATATAATGTTGAACATTGATTAAGGGAATCAAAATTCCATGTAAAACTAAGACACATTATTACATCACAGTTTAATGATAATCTCATGAATTCTCATTACAATATGTTCTCATTATGCAATTTTCAAATGTGAAAAAAATTATTCAAAGAATCAACACCCAATAGAAATTAATTCACAATATAATGAGAGTATTTTCATTACGAACATTCTCACTACGCCACTGTCTTATTTAATAGTTTAATAACAAAATACAGTTATGAATATCACAGTTTAATGAGAACATTTTCATTATAATTGTCAATGAGAATACAATGAGAACACTTTCCATTGAGAGCATTCTCATGAGTTCTCATTACAATATGTTCTCACTATGCAATTTTTTCATGTGAAAAAATCATTCTAAGAATCAACACCCAATAAAAATTAATTCACGATATTACGTCATAATTTAATAAGAACATTCTCATTATGAACATTCCCACCACACCATATTCTCATTTAATAGTTTAACACATTCTATTGAGAATTCATTTGCCAATGAGAACACAGTGCAATATTGTACAAGTTTTCATTATAACGGTTAGTTTTTGGAATGATAGCACATTACAATAGGAAATGAAAATATTTTTATTATGAAGATTCTCATAACGCCACATTCTCATTTAATAGTTTGATGACAAAATACGATTATGATTGTCACAGTTTAATGAAAATATTCACATTATGAATGTCAACACGTTACAATGAGAATATCTTCCATTGAGAATTCAGAAATGAAAATTTATCATTTCAGTATGAGATGAAATAAATGAGAAAATCGAATACAATCTATGCGCAACGTGAAATCAGAGAGAATATGGGTAAATATTACATAATGAGTTCAATGAAAATCCTTAATACGATTCAGAAACACGAAGAGAATGCTAAATGCCGAAATTATCGCACTTTGAGTTCACAAATGAAAGATACAATATTCGATTCTCATTACTTATTCTTCAGAGTCATTCTCTGTCATTCGATATAAATGAATCGATGAGTTGTTTCTGAAACAAGGTTGTGAAGTTCTTCGATTTAATATCTTCAAAGATTGGGAAATCAATTATGGCACATAACTCCTCAGTTTCGGCGAGAAATTTGGAATTACAGTTACCAGGTTTGGGAGATTTAGGATAACGCGAATGAGATCTTTAAAGTGGCAATTTTGACAAATGATAAGACAAAATGACTTAATAGAATATATATTTTCTAATGAAACTTATCTCAAAATAGGCTAACGAAATGAGACATCTGACATGACCTCATTTGTTTAACATATATAGTCTTCAACACAATGGCTTAAAAGTAGCTTGAAATTTGTGATTCATCGATTTGTGATGTAAACAAATAAAGTTCAAACATATTTTAAAAAATCATTTTTTTTGAGTTTAGGTTGTTTAGCTCGAAAAATACTCCAATTAAGGCCTAGTTTGTGTTAAAAATAGTTATTTGCTTTTTTTTTGTTTCTTTTAAACTTTTTTATCATCAGATTTTTGAATTTAGCTCAAAAAACACTGTCGGAGCTAAAAATCATTAATTACATGCCTTTTTTGGGGTCCTTTTTGTAAACTTACAATATACAGTAGAGAGAGAAAGACTGAATAGATGAACTTGTATTACTAAAGTTCTGTATTTTACAATACATCAACAGAGACTTATATAATAAGTCTCAGTAACTGACTTAACAAAGTAACAAAACAACTACTTATTCTAACTAACACAGTAACCAAACAGTTACTAATTACAGCTCAATGACAGCTAAGCAAGCTCTGGGCAGATGGCTCTAACACCCCCTTGCAAACTAATGGCAGTTCAACAACCAACAGTTTGAACTTCAAGAGCTTAAACTGATGAACCGAAAGATGTTTGGTTATAATATCAGCCAGTTGATCCACTGAATGAATATGACGAAGTTGGAGCTGATGATTAGTAACCTTTTCTTCGATAAAGTGAAAATTAACCTCCACATGCTTTGTTCGAGCATGAAAAATGGGATTAGAAGCCAAAGCAATGGCAGAAAGCTTATTACACCACAATATAGGAAGAGACATGAGAGGGATGAACAAATCTTTGAAAAGTTGTTGAAGCCACAATAATTCAGCCACTGTATTTGCCGAGGCCTTGTATTCGACCTCAGTGGAAGATCGAGCAACGGTGTGCTGCTTTTTTGTAGACCAAGATATCAGATTAGAGCCCATAAAAACACAATAACCACCAATCGAACCTCGGTCTAAAGAATCACCAGCCCAATTCGTGTAAGAAAAAGCTTGTAAAAGCACAGAACCAGCAGAGAAGTGAAGATGTTGACAAACAAAATTAACCGAAAAAGAAATCTCAAGTCTCGTCAAGGTGAGATATTGTAGAAAACCAATAAGACTATGATAAAGTTCAGGATTATCAAATGAAGTGTCATCCTGAGGCTGCGATGGTTTAAGAGAAGAGGAAGATGAACAAGGAATACCGTTGGACATACTAGCCTTAGCTAAGAGATCAGTAGCATACTTGGTTTGAGTGAGGAGACACCCATCAGGAAGAGAATGAAATTCAAGACCTAGAAAGTAATGTAAGGAACCTAAGTCCTTCATAGCAAATTGAGAGCCAAGGGAGGAAATAAAATAAAAAATCAACTTGGGACTACTACCAGTGACTATGAGATCATCCACATAAATCGAAACAAAAATCAGAATCCTTGGTGAAAGTAAATAATGATGGATCAGCTAAACTATGAAAAAACCAAGATGAAGTAAATGAAAGAAAATCATGGCATACCAGGTCCGAGGAACCTTTTTGAGACCATAAAGAGCTTTTCTGAGTTTACATACATAATGAGAATAATCTGGATTTATAAATCCAACAGGTTGTTTAACATAAACCTCTTCAAAAATGAAATCGTGAAGAAACGCATTAGAAATATCTAATTGACGAATAAGCTAATGGTTAGAGAGAGAAAGAGAAATAACAACCCGAATGGTGAGTTTTTTGACAACCGGGCTGAAAGTTTCAGAATAATCTATCCCTTCTTCTTGTTGATTGCATTGAGCAACCAACTGAGCTTTAAACCGAGCATTAGAACCATCAGAATGTTTCTTTATTTTGAAAATTCAATTACAACTAATGATGTTAGTGTCAGAGTTGTATAATAAAAATAATAAATTTTATTGATTTTAGTATTTAATTTTATTTTTAATAAAATTATTTTTTTATTTTATGAGAATCTTAATAAGTAATGAATGTAATATCATTTCCTTAAATGCTATGCATGGATGCCCTTTATTCTATACAGTATTTAATCTGGTGTGTAGAGTACGGCTTGCACACAGAAGATCAGATTATAGGTTCTTGCAGAATATAGGTTTTAGTTCACAGTTCAGATGGGCTTAGACAAACCATCAATACGACTGTAGTACAGAGTTTTAGTAGGCATGTCATGGTTATGAAAAACAGATAATAGTGTCGTCTATTATTCCGACTCGCTGTACTAGTACACTTTGTGTGTATTGAACAGGACCACATTAGGGTAATTAATTTTATACTGACTATATAAATTAATTTACACCATAAGGTTATTATGAGTGTTTATACTCTTAATATCGAAATAATTATTATTTATGTATATTTAATATTCGTTATTTTAATTTATTAGAGAGTGATCTTTTATGGGTTAATAGTTCTAGTGAGTTGGATAGCAGTATTAATTATATGGTGAATATTAATTATTGACAGAATTTATGTCTCGATTGTTCGGGAATGACGATACCCCATTAAGGAAGCTTATAAATTTTGATCGTGCCAAACCTTGCCGGTGGATTTAACTATCCGACTATCAAATAAGTTAAGCAGAAGGGTTTAAAGAATTTTAGAGATATCGATTAAATTAATATGTCAGTAATCAAATTTAATTGGCGGGTATTAAAAATCTTAACGTAGAGAGATGAGTTAAATATTTAATAACAAGAGCTCGATTAATCGATTTTGAGAATGCGGCTGGGAATGCAATTACGAATCTTTAGTGGTATAAATTGTAATTTATGTTTTTATGAAATTACCTCAGGAGCAGGTGAGTTTTCGTAATTATATTTGACACGCCCCAAACTCTAGGGTCATGTGAAAAGCCACCACAACACCATTTTAAAAATATCTTTAATTAGAAAACCCTCAATACAAAAATATTTAACAGTTGAAATAAAAGGAGTACCCAAGGTTTACTCTCATAAACAAAATACTTATATCCATACATGCATAAAGTATATCGCCTTGAGGCATACAAAACTCGCGTTAGAAACAAGCATCACATGTAAAAGTACATGTCCAAAACAACAGAAAAACTACAGCAAGTCTTCCGCTACCACGGGCATCTAGGTCAACTCCTCATGTTCACCTACACCTGAAAAATATTTGCACAAAATCCCACACCGTGAGCCAAAACTCAATAAAAAAAGATTATGAAGCCATAAAGTAGGATATGCAATTATAGTACACGTTGACTTACTCATAGGAGCCAAAAATGTTTTTCATCCTGAAAACTACCAGTTTTTCATCAGACTAACATGAGCCACAAAATAATTTTTCGTCCTTAAAATCATGCATTGCAAACAGTGCAAATATCGTGCCACAGTTAAGGAAAAACAGTGGTAAAAATAGTATTCTGCACTCGGGCTACACAGCTGAGGAAAACAAGATAAAATGAATCTTATGTACCGATTCTACCACACACAAGGACAAAGGTAACAACTATAAACTCATGCCCATTACCCTAGTCCTGAACCACTTAAGGCCTGCTAGATAATGGTAAGTTCTATACGGAGTCACAATAACTCAGCCATTCACGGGGGCAACCGATTCTTTACGAATTTCTACGATCGAGGGGAGAAGCACCCAAACCACGTTTATGGGGATTAACCCGAGGGACCAAAGTGAACCCACTCTGCGCATGTTTTTGGACTTCCACCAAGGAGCAATAGAAGCCCAACTCAATACACTCACTGTCACGGTACATCTATGAAAATCATTTAAAAATTCGTACGTAGCTTAACTACGAAAATATTTCTACAATTATACATCCACGTGTATAAAGATTCATCCATCAATATGGAGATCAAGTAAAACATTTCAAAATCTTCCATCGTTCTATCAAAACGTTTAAAAGCTGGGATTCAACTCCGTGGGTTAGCTCCAAATCTCCAAAACATGTTTTTCTCACGATTTCCATAAAACCTCCGGTTTCAAAATCACATTTTTGAAAACTGTGAACATCTATGAGTTCATATCATGTAATAAACCGATTAAAAAGCAAAAAATATGCTTTTTATCCAAATAATAGGGTTAAACATAAAAATACAACATTTAAAGCAGTTTTATGCGATTTCAATCGATGAAAAGATCTATAATTACACGTAGTACCCTTTAAGGACAATATAGTCTAGGATCCTACCTCGGTGAGTTAAAAACTCGACGTCTCGATCCACGTGCAAATACGAATTTCGTCAAAATGAGATTTTGTCTAGATAAAAGCGGAGCCCACAGCATGGATAGCAAAGATCCACTAACAGATCGTCGAAAACCAAGACTCGAGCCCTCAAAAGTCTAGAGAGAAGGTGGAGACAACGAAACTTAGCTTGGAAGAAAGGTTTTCAAAAATATCTAATTCAGGTTAAATATTTATAGCCTCAGCCTCGTCTAAAGGGTCAATCGATCGGACCCTCAGGGTCAATCGACTGGAAAGGTTTTGGAAAAGCTTAAAACTCAAAACAACAAAGGGTCAGTCGACTGGACCCTCAAGGTCAGTCGACTGAAAACCTTCTGTGGGACATCAGTTGACTGAAAAAGCCCCATCAGTCGACTAAAAACCTTCGGCAAAACATCAAAGTGTTCTAGTGGCCAAGTCAGTCGACAGGACTCCTTTAGCAACAAAAAACACTTAAACGGAACTTGAGAAAGCACAAAACACATACGTACATGCGATTCTATGACGTTAAAACATATATCATACATCGATGGTGCCCAGATATCGAAACGAAACACGTTGGCATATATAATCATCAAAGAAAAGGGAGAAGGAAAAGAACCGGGTCTTACAACATTAGAAGCCCAAGTCATATTTATTTCACAGATCTCCGCTATACCCT
>JAULJZ010130496.1:0-10925 GCA_032270985.1 Heliamphora pulchella | reverse complement strand
TCATAAAATAAAAAATTAATTTTATTAAAATAAAATTAAATACTAAAAATATGATTTTCAGAATACCAATCCTAACAAAAATCACACTCAAATACATACACATTATCTAAAAGGATGGTGTATGGATAAAGAAAGAAGGTTTTGCCTCCCCTTCCTCTGTAACTCCCCTTACAAGTCAAGATTCTCTTCCACCTCCTCCTAGGTTACCAGTTTCACCAGTTCCATTTAATCCTCCTTCTCCCTCATCTCACTCTATGCTTCTTCCTCCTCTTAGGTTCGACCCCTCATCATTCGCACTCTCCTCCTCTGCTTCACCTCCCCCTCCTCCTCATGTTGCCTCATCTTCCTCTCAGTATGCTGCAACCTCATCTCAGCAAGTTGCTGATCTCACCTCTCTTATCCAGAACATTTATTCCTCCTTTTCTGCGTCTCAGGCATCCCTTTATAAGAAGGCTGATGCTGAGATCTTGAAAAGGAGTATGGTCAAACTCAGTAGCAAATCAAAAGGTCTTGAAAAGAAAGTGAGGTAAGCATGTGAGGCAGGCCACATTTTGAGTCAAAACATGGCTTCCAGCATCGACAAAATTGTTTTGTCCAACATAAAGATACTATAGCAAGTTAGGAAGGAGTATGATGAAGGAGTCGCCATAGCAGTTCAAGAAAACAATAGGAAAGTTGAAGAGCACCTTGCTTGGCTGCGAGAGGCATAGGCAAAACAGTTCAAGTCTAAGGAAACAAAGGCAGAGAAGGAAACAAGGCTATGACGAGAAGCTGATCTGGCACTCCAGGCCACATTTGCAGTTCTCGAGAAGAAAGAGATAGAGTCCGAAAGATCAGTGGCAGTGAAAGAAAGAACTGCAAAAAAAAAAGATTTAAGAGGACAAGAAGCTGCAGAAAAAGCAATTCGAAGACCTCTCAGGCCCCCTCATTTGATGCTGACAAAAATGGGAGAAAAGAAAACAGTGAAAAATGGGAATAGTGAAGAAGGAAAAAGACTAAAGTTGAAGTTTTTATTTTGAAGATAAAGTTGTAACAGTTTAAGTTTTTGAAAAATATTTTGCAGTTTTGTGAATGCTTGTGGTTGTGATGAAAAACAATTTCATGGTTGATGAATGGCTTGTTGGTCGATAAAAAATGTGACGTTTTGTGTGATTACTTTGTTAAGCCTAAAAAAGAATAAAAAGCAAGTATAAACTTCAACAATTGTTGATGCTGTATATGGTGTTTAGCTTGGACTTATAGCAACAAAATCTTATTGTGAGAATAAAAATTGCAGTAGTGAAGAGAGGAAAACATGAATCCAACGAAAGATAATCTCCATGCAATTATCAGTTTCCTAAAATGATAGAAAAGAAATTGAATATTTTTTTTTTATCTTTCTTTGGGGGAAGATCTTAAATTTCACCAAGGATTTTCCAGAAAAAAAAAACTAAAATTAAGGGGAAAACAACATCCCACATGTTTTACAAGATTTTTACTTCGTATATACAAAATTAATTTATTGGCAATTAGCTTGTCTTTGGACTAGTTTTTTTTTATGATTTTTTTGGTTTTTAGTGAATTTTTTTTTGACATTAACCTAAATAAGTGCACTTTTTAGATTCTTTCGGTATGAGGATATAGAAAAGTAAGTTTTTTTTTAATCAAAATCTAAAAAAAGTTTATCTAAGACGAAAAAGCCAACTTAAGTAGGCTTTTTGACTTTTTTTCTATTTTTTTCATTTTTAGTGAATTTTTCTCAAATTTAACCATAACGGGCATACTTTTTAGAATCATCTTATCACAAAAAACTCAAAAAGTAAAAAATTTAAATTAAAATATAAAAAAATTCAGAAAAAACTAAAAAAACTCCAGAAAAAGCCAGTAAACTTTTTAGTCCAAACATATTAGAGTATGATTAATATACATATTTTAAAAATATTTTTTTACGATAATACAATAATGCCATATAATTGCATTCTCATAGTTGAGCTTTGATGACTACCTGGTCACCGTACAAATTAATGTAAGTATTTTCATTATGTCAACTCTCATGAGAGTCAAATTTAGCGTTTTCATTATGTCGAATTTCATGAGATTCATAAGATTTTGTATTGATTGACATATTAGGCTAATTAAAATTAAGGATTTTTGAATATGGGTTCTATATGTAAGCTTTATACAATGATTAGTCACATCTTAAATTTTTTTAAAATTAGGTTTTATTTTGTGTTGTTATACTTAATATGCCTTAAATTCCATTTGAACACAAAGCAAAAGCGAGAATTAGAACACCGCCTACTTTTTTTTCTTTAAACTAAGAAATTTATCTGTTTCAATATGAATAAAAAATGAAAAATTTAGAAATTTCTCGTGTAATAGTTGAAACCTTATTTTTTTTAAAAAAATATACATTTTAATAAAATTCACAATTCAAAAATTTCTCAGTTTGAAAAAAATTCTTGTACTAAGAAATTTTTTAGTTAAATGTGTAGTAAATAGAAAAAATAAAAATTCTCAATCGTTGCCTCTTGACAAATCTTAGATTACCTCGCCGCACTTCTCCATTTTCGCTAAAATTCTAGGCCCTTGTTGCCGTCGTCGTCTTTCTCAAGAACACGTTCCCTAAAATTTATTGGAAGGCCCTCGTTGACGCTGCCCAGATGTTAGGCTACGACAACCTCCCCGATCATGACGCCGACCCCCCCATGCTCCTCGACTCCAATGGCTTCTTTTGCCGCCTCCACCATGCCCTTCTCTAGCTTCACCTCAAAGAGGGCACCCTTGTTTGCCTTGAGACAAGCCGTCGCTTCCCTATCAATAAAGGCATCCTCCTCACTGAAATTCTTATTTTTCCTTCGTCAAAACGCTACGGTGACATTGACCTCCATACTCGTCGCGCGCCACCCGTTGTCATCTCCACTACCGTCAACGCCTCAAACTCTCACCCCTCCACCGAAATCCTAGCGCGGCCTTCCCTTTGTCACTTGCGCCGCCGCTATCACCCTTTCGAAAACTCTAAAAGTTAGGTTGGGGATTGCAAACCAAAGGACAAAACTATTATAAGAATATCTTCTGTTTAAAAAGTAGGACCTGTTTTTAAAAAAAATTAGCATTAAAACTAATATTTCTACAAATCTTTTAAAAATAATTAATAATTAATTGACTCTTAAAATTATTCGTCATAAAAGAATTACATTTTTATGGAGATTGCACTTCCCTTTTTTACTTTTGCTAAATTTTGATGGCGGTTAAACTCGATATATTTCTTATTTCTTAATGCTGTAGAATATAATTCAATAACTCTTATTCAATGTTTATAAATCACATTCTATCATAAATATTTACAAAGCCAAAAACTAAGGTTATAAAAATAAATAATTATTACAAAATTACTAATTATTTTGATCTTAATATTTTCTTAAACATCTCTTATTCAATGTTAGTTATTTACTTTATACATTTTGTAATATTTTTTTCATTTTTTATACTTTGACAATGTGCTCAGTTTAGTTTTGCATTCATTTTACCACTGGGCCCAAAATGTATAGCATTGTTTAGTAGGGTTTGAGTCCATTATCAAACAAAGGAACTTGAGTCCAATAGCATAATTATAAGCCTTTATGTGATAATTTGGGCCAACTGTGTCCAAGAGACAAGCTCATGACCAAACTTACTAAAAAATCAAAATCATCCATTTCCTATTATCTACTTTACATTCAAGTACCATAGAATAAAAAGAAAGACATAAAATGGATGATATATATATATATATATATACAAAAAAAATGACAATGATCAATCTAAAAAAGATCTGAGTCATTTACATGTATCTGTGACCTGTAAGTAAATGAATCCCAGCTGTAATTGGATGGATAAAAATATTTTATAAAATTGATATATGTGCTATTTTAATTTTTGTGTACCTAAAAGACCGTTAGGCCCCGTTTGTTTTTTGAATTATTTTTGAAAAGATTGAATAAGGTGAGATTATATATAGGATAAGAAGTTATTAGCTATACGGCGAAACCAATGGTTAGGATATATAGTGGAATTATTGATACAATTGTAGTATATTACTCGTACAGTGAAATAAAAGAATATGATAAAAAAATTAAATAAATATTGCATATGATAAAATTATGGTCCCTGTTTGGAACTTTAGCTTTAAGCTGAATTTTTTTATTTTTTATATTTTAAGTTAAATAAAAAAACTCGTTTAGTTACTCATAATTGTATGTTCTTAATAAAAAAAGGTGAAGTTTTGTTTGATAACTTTGTTAAGCTTAAAAAAAGAATAGAAAGTAATTTTCAACCCCATGTATGGTAACGTTTACGTTTATTATTTTAATTTTATTTTCAAAATTCTTATACATTGTAAATGAAAATATGCTTAATAATTATTTTTATTTCAAAAAATTATATAAATAATTTTTAAAATTTACAAAATTTGTGTAAACAAAAAAAATACGTTTCACTTGTTTTATAAATATCTTTTCATTTTCTACTCTCTTATGCTGCTTTCGATCAACTCTTTCTTGATTCTATTACTTGCTACACATCACATGCCCTTCCAGCCCCCTTATTCACCACCACCATCTACTCTCTTTCTCCACTGACCACCACCCTCCATCCACTATATCAACCCATTATCTCCCATCAGTACTGTTTAACACTTATACCACCACTTCCTAATAGCTACTATGTACCTTCATCTATCGGTCACTATTTTTGGTTACCACTGTCACAATTACATTCTGTCATTATTTTTTGACGAATTCTCCAACTTTTGTTTACTAACTCCGCACGTTAGCGACTATCTTTGTCAACTCTTTCATCTTCGGACGCCCTAACTTCCACCGCCATCGTTGATGTCATAAAATCACCATCTACCCCCGTCATTTATCACCACTGCCAACCACCATAGACATCCCGCCATAAAAAATTCATTGAAGTAACTCTATCTAACTAATGGCTTCCTCCTACCACTACTCTTCACTTGTTTCAAATAAAATTTTACAAAATTATATATGTACAAACATGTTTTTTTTTGTTTGTTTTTGCTCTTTTACATATATAAAAAATTGTATTTGAAAAATAAAAATTTTAAACATCCAAATGGGCCCCAAGATTTTGAATTAAATTAATACAACTAAGAGCTCTTTTTTTTTTTTGGTTGCTAGATAGTGCAATTAAGAACTTGAAAGGTAGTTCTCCCTCCCCACTCTAATTAGTTACGGCGCCCCCGCCCCTTTGCCTCACTTTCACACGGGATCTTGGGTAGGCCGTACAATTAGTTTTACACTTACAATAATAATAATAATAATAATAATAATAATAATAATAATAATAATAGTAGTAGGAGGAGTAGTATAGTAGTAAGTGTTGAGGTCTTTGATTGGAGGCCCATAAAGGTCACAACCACCAATATCAACCCTTTTAAATATGCTGGTCCAGTCAAGCCCAAGTTTGGACGAGGGCATAGCTAGGCCCATGGGCTACTCTCTCTCTCGCTCTCTCTCTCTCATTTTCAGTATAATTAGTAATATTGAATATTTGTACTAGTTTCAAAATAAGTAGTAACAATTTTTTAAAAATGGGACTTTTTCATGAGTTAATTAATAGTTAGTCTAATTTAAAATATTTGTAATAGGATCATACTTGTTAATACTGTACCGTATCAAATAATACCAATCGATATGTACCAATTTAAATCAAAAGAAGTACGCTAACATTTAGTTTTGTATCGGACAGAATAGTCCGTATCGGTTTGTACCAAAAAATATTGAATCTATACTGGTTCATAAATAATTTTTTAAAAACAATATGGGTAAATTACACTGACAAAAATAGAAATATTCTTTCTGCTTTCTGAAATAGTACTGTTCTCCATTCTATTTTAATTCTACGTATTAAACTAACCCAACCGTCAAACTCCCGTTACTGATTTAACGGAAAAATATTAATTTTGTCTAATTGATTTCGAATATTTTCATTTTACCCTTTATCTCTCCCTCTCTCTTTCTCTAGAAAGCAAGAAGACAAATCCAACCTCTTTTATTCCCTTCTCATCAAATTCCTCTCGCATTTTTTCGAAAACCAAACCAGAAAATGCCGTACTAGAGAAGATGAAAAAGAAGATCGATTATACAAAAATTTTCCTAATTTTGTATACACTTCAAATACAAATATATATATGAGGTGGCTTATCACTTACGAATGAACTGTCCGATGGAAAAAGTGGTTAAGCTAGCTGCATGAGAGGCTAGATTTTAAAGATGCTCTTCCTGATTCTTAAGGCTGTCAGCAGTTAGATTTGGTCCTATTTTAATTTCATTTGACTCATGATTTATAAATATTTCTTAATCTTATTTTATGCTAAATTTTTGGGCACATTATATATATACAAAAATGAGGAGCAAGAAAACTTACTCTTCTCTTTCTTAAAGAGTTGTCGGTGCCTCCTTCTCCTCCTCCGCTGCCATCGCCGGACTAGGGTTCGATTGCCGACAAGAGTTTCAAACTATGGGAGCGAGACAGATTGCTTTGACGGCTTGAACAGTTACTCGTCGGAATCATCGCAGGGATGGTGGCAGATGCCGAAGAGGGCGGCGACACCGCTAGATGGGTTATGAAATTCGATTGGGCATGAAGTTTTTGTTTGCTAGTGTAAAAGCTCAATTGTGGGTATGGAATTTTTGATTGCTAGTGTAAAAGCTTAATTGCAAATCAAACAGAAAATTGCTCAGTAATTAATTAAAGAAATCAGTTTAATTGAAAGAGTAAAATAATAATTAAAGATTCCTCATTAATTAATTAAAGAAATTAATTTAATTAGAAGGGCAAAATAGTAAAATCTTAGTTTTCATTAACAGTGTTAAGGGAACAACACTGACAGGGGAGACCAGTGATGTTTTAAAAAGTAGAGGAAATGTTCCTGTTTTTGTTACAAACCTCATGGGATGTTAGTATAATTTACCCAAATAATATTTAATAATTTTTTATTTTTATTTTTTTATATACTAATTCAAGCTTCAAATATAGTAGAAAGTGAGAGTTCTACAACTAATCAATGTAAAATCATTATTAAAAATTTTAAATGTTAAATTTATTTCGCTTTTTAGGTAGTTATCTCATTATAAATAATGAGATCAAAATTTAATTTAGCCTAATTAATAAAATATTATATTAGATAATATTTACGTTATACTAAATTATTTATTATTAGAAAATATTTTTTAAATATATATATATATAATATTCTATAACAATAAATTCAAAATGGTATTCGATATTTTATCAATATGGATACATGTATACTATATATTATAGCAAAACGTAGTTAGTTCTTTAAAGTTTAAACCTTTAATCCAAGTTTTCTAAATTTTTGAATTTATAAAATATAAAAATTTACATGTCAACAACTAATTAGTTTTTACATTAATTATTAATTCTCTAACCCAATATGATAATATCATTTAAATCCTTAATATGACTTTAATTGGTACATATATGTTAAAAAGTCAAATATTAACAATATAAAAAATTTAAGTACAATTATTCTCTACTAATTATTAAGTACTATTAATTACACAAATTTAAAAAATAAATATAACAAAATTATTGAGTCTTTTTATTTACAAAATTAGTAAATCATTTTACATTTATCTATTTATTATATTATAGCAATACATCATACTCTCTTTGTGCTCCAAATTCTCTATCCTTTTTCTTTTTAGTTTTTTTTAAAAAAAAATTATATATCAGCATGTAATTTGTCCAAAATTTAGTTTTCTTTAATAAAATCATATATTCAACTAAATTAATTATGGCTACTAACTAAAAATAGATTTTAAAACTTGAATTCTATACTTCTAAATCAAGTATATATCTACACCATTTTAAATTGGTTTCCTGAAAAAAAAAAAATCCTTCAAAAGAAATTTTGACCTACCAAAAAGTTTTCCACAAAAAAAAAATGTTTAATTGTTAGAATTTTCATAACAACATTTGACTGGATAGTATGAATATATATATGCCCCTAACACAAAGTTAATATGTTTAAATTGATATGAATTTCGAGTTCAAAATGTGAGTTTGGCTAAATTCAAAACACAGGTTTGAATTGGTAGGATTTCCAAAACAATGTTACCAAAATTATACACCATTGGTAGGATTTTCTAAACAACTTTACCAAAAATATCTCACCAAAACATAGGTTTGACTAATTTCAAAATTCTCCTCTCTTCAGTTTTCATTTTTTTACTCAACTCATTACTTTTCTTATATAATTTCTGTTGCATGATTAAGAAATTCTTTTTCTTTTTCATTGAAATTTTAAAATTCTTTTTCTTACCATAGTCTCTCTTTTGGTCCTTTTAATTTGAGGTAGATCTTTCTCTCGAAAATGTAAAATACCGTAGAAGGTTCGATTCAACATATTGGCCTCGTTTGAGTGGACCTAGCTTATTTGCTTATTAGCAAATAAGCTAAATCCCAAATAAATAAGTTTGCTTGGGTGACTTGTGACTTATTTGTTTATTTGCTTATAAGCTAGCTACTCAAACGAGTTTATTTGTTTATTTACTTATAAGTTTGCTTATAAACCAGCTTATTTACTCATTTGGCTACCTAAACGAGTTTATTTACTTATTTACTTATTTTTTTGTTTTTAGCTTATTTGGTTACCAAAACGACGTGACTTAGTTTTTGACTTATAAGCCAATAAATAGATAAGCAAGATCACCCAAACGGGGCTATTATTAGTATTACTTATATGGGTTAATGAATATTTTTTTCCCTAGAGAGTACCCAGACAATTAGCATATAGAAATATTTTAGAAAAATAGTTTTAATTATAAACTTAACAATATATAACACTTTAGATAGCCATAATAGATATGGAATGATTTGATCTGTAAAATACTTAATAAGTAAAAAATTTACATACGGCTAATTCAAATTTTGTCTATATAAATTTGGTGACTTATTAAAATTTTCGTATCATTTTAGAAGTGAACATAATTCATTCTTATAAATAATTTGTAATAAACACTATTTAGTAAAATTTTATTGTAGATAAAAATGATATTGTATTGATTCGTGCATAGCACGGGTAAATTGCTAGTATGTACCAATAAGAAAATTGATACACTATCTGAGATGGTATTAAGAATTATGAATAGGATGGTTTTGTTATTAATTTTTTTAAAGATATGATCTTATTTAAATGTAGTTTTGATTATGACAAATTTACCTTATTTAAGTAATTTGTGGAGTTAGTTAGATTTTTATAAATTGTGTTTAATAATATTAATATCTTTAGAACTTACATATCGAGATCTATCGATCTTATTGAACATAAAATTATGTGAAAAAAATAAATTGAGAAATTTTTCTGTTACGAACTAAAAAATTTATCAGTTTGCAAATTTTTTTTATATTTTGCAATCTTTTATTATGTTTATAATAGTAGTGTTCAGAATTTGAGAACATTAGAAGTTTTAAAATCGATAAATTTTTAAAAGCAAGTGTTCGATAATTTTTTTTGATTTTTAAAACTTGCAAATATAATAAAAAATTTTAATAATCACAATTTATGTACTAAAAAATAATTAAATCTCCTATTCTATAAACTTATCAGTTTTGAAATTGAAAAATTAGTTTTGAAAATAAAATATTGATAGATTATATTCTTTTATTGAATTAAAAAATTTCTCTGTGGCAAAATAATAAAAAAACTGGTCAAATTTCTGGGTTGTTTTTGAATACAAAATTTTATTATATATTAGTGTTGTTTAATAGATCTCGATGAATATGTACCAACAATACAAATTTTATAAAAATGTAAATTCTTATATTAAGAGTTATAGAATTTTAGAATTTGTATTAAAAAATAAAATCAACTCGTTTCGTTTAACATTAAGTATGTGCATTAGATGCTTAAAAGGAATGAGAGGTTGCATACAAATGAATATATAAGGATATATTGTAAAATATAATAGGATTACAAATTGAAAAAAAAATAGTATAATAATGTTTAAATATCTCACTAATAAAATTAAAAACATCTCAGTTTTTATAAAAATATGATAAATAGTATAAATAAAACTTTTAAACTCAATTTATAAAACTAAGTGAGATGGTATATATTATTTTGTCTCGGGGATTTAAGAATTGAGATAAGGCACAATTGGCGACTAGTTTAAAAACTAGTTTTTTTACTTTTTTATGTTTTTAGTTAAAAAACTAAATTAGATTAAAAGTAGATTATTTTATAATTTAACTTTTAAATTAATTTTTTTGAAGTTGGTTGTTAGGTAAAAAGTTAATTTTTAAATTTTTTGTTTAAAATGAATAATTTTACATTTTTATATATTTGATATTAACAATTATATTTAGTTACTAGTAAATAAGTTATGAATAAGAAATATTATTATATTTTAAAAGTGGTAAAAATTTGATTAGAATATTATGAGAATTTATGTTTTGATTTGATTTTTTGATTTTTTAACTTTTAATTTTTTTTTACTAAATGAGCAATCTTAATTTTTTAACGTTTTTAATCAATTAATCAAAAAAAAAAAATTAATGTTGCCAATTAGAGCTTTTTAGTTCTCATTGCTAGATGATTTCTCCTAGGATTTATTAAATATTTGTTGGAAAAGTACATGAGCTTTTTGTCCATATTAATGATATGGTAACTCATTGCTACTACTCACCAATATCAAGTAAATCCATTGTTTTGATATTGAAAACTTAACAGAAGATCTCTTCATAAACTGAGAAAAGTGTATGGGTTTTTGAAATTTGGCTTTGTCAGTTGTACAAGGAAGGTAACGTATTGGATTTCATCTTTCTTTTTGTTGTTTGTTTTATTATGGATGGTACGTAACTCTGAAACTTGATTTCATGCTCACATTTGAGATTTTCATAATTAATCTGTT
>JAULJZ010130485.1:0-10926 GCA_032270985.1 Heliamphora pulchella | reverse complement strand
TATTTTTATCAATAGAAATAACATGGTGTAAAATATAAAGAGCATTTTTCAATGTACCACGACAGATAAATTATTTTCCAACCACAATACTACATGAAAGTTTATTAAAAGAAACACAATATCCATCATTCCCCAAACAGGAAATCGAAACTAAATTCCGTCTGATTTAGGGTACATATAAAATGTTCTTCAAAATTAAACACTTATTATTACTGAATTAAAAAACTACTTCTCCCACTGTAACAGCATACACCTGTGAGTTATTCCCCATCTGAAGGTAGACCTCACCCTCTCTAAGCTGCCTGGTTACCTGGAACCCCTGCAAAAAATTACAGACATGATTAGTTGCTCTCGTATCTACACACCAGGTTTTCGTAGATACAACCGCTAAACATGATTCAACTACTAGAGACAAAAAAAATCCCTGCAGCTAGCTTTTTCTTGCGGTCAGGACAATCCCTCTTCTAGTGTCCTGGTTTCTGACAAAAATAGCATGTGCCCTTTGGCGCCTTTACCTTTGCCTTGGCAAGCGATGGCTTAGCCTTGCCAATCTTCTTTGCATTTTCGTGTTATTGCCCTTTCTTCTTCTTCTTGCCACGTCTTGGCCTAGAAGTAGAAGCATTTTTAGCAACAAATGCATGGATTGGCTTGCGAATAACACCTTCCGCTGCCTGTAGTTCTTTCAACAATTGTGCTAGTGAAAAATTCAGTTTGTTCATAGTACAATTTAGGCAGAATTGTTGAAATGAATCAGGCAGTGATTGAAGCACAATATCGATTTGGAATTTCGCATCAATTTCTGCTCCAAGGACCTCCAGCTCGTTAAGAAAACCGATCATCTTCAACATGTGGTCCCTAACAGGTGTACCCTCAGCCATGGTTGTATTCATTAGAGCCCTCATGGTCACTTGCCTTGCTGCCCGACCCAGATCACCAAATATTTTTGTAAGGTTCAACATGATCTCAGCTGCGATGCCATAGACTGATGTTGGCTTTGCAGAACATCCGACATAGATGCCAGGATGTAACAGCTAGCCATCCGATCAGCCTTCACCCATTTCTCATAATCCTGGATCTTCTGTTCGGTGGGTCCACTATGAGGAATGGGAGGGCATGGGTCATGCAACACAAACCTATTGTCGTCAGAAGTCAAAACAATATCGAGTTTCCGTTTCCATGTGATGAAGTTTGGTCCAGTTAGTTTATGTTCCTTGAGAATTGCCGCAAGTGGATTGAATGATCCTATTATTAATCCTGAGGAACAAAAGAGAAATTTTTTTTAATTCTTTTATCAAATTAGGGTCCCTCAACCTTTTATTTTGAAAAGAATTATTGGCAGACCGAATCCTTCGTGATTAAGGAGGTCACGTAGTGTGGGCGTCTACTATTCAACACCCGTCCGGACAGACATGCCAGTCTATTAATTTACTGCCGGGACCAAATATCATAATAAAAAACCACCGGCCCAGAGTCACATCAATTGATAGGCTACGTAGTGTGGACGTCTAACAATTAACGAACAAAGAACTACTAGGTTTTTTATTCGTTGATATAGGACATTTCATGTAAATTAAATAACCAATATATTTTAGTCCCCACAAATAAAAACAGTGACTCCTTAGGAAGGATATTTTTATTCACGGGTTAAGTGTAGAACCATTACCATTAATTTGAAAATACCGTGTCAAAACCCTGGGCCCGGTGTAAGCAAATCCTACTTCGCACTATTTTCAAATTTACTTCTTTCGAAAATTCGTACCGGAGATACCATGATTATAGCCCTTCCTTAGGGAGACCGAAAGTCGAAGCCGTTACGCGAGTTATAATCACATCTCCTACGAACGTGTATTGGAGACCGTAGGATTTATCTGTGACTAAACCCTTCTCCCACTTAATATTTTAAAAATCGAGGATTTTTTCTTTTTTGTTCATTTTAAACGATTAAACATATTTTAAATCCCGATTAAAATAAATTCGATTTTAATCAATTAAAATATTCATTGTTTAACCATAATAAAATAAACAAAAACTTTCCTTATTTAATTTTGCGAAAGAAATTAATTAGCCGGGCTTTAATTAAAAAATCTTCATTAATTTTTAACACAAAATTAAATAAATAATTATCTATTTATTTTTCCATTTTAAAAAATTGTTAGGATTATATATTTTATAAAACCGTTTTTCTTAATATACTTCCGTTAATTAGAAACATGCATAAATGGAAAAATATAATAAAATAAAATCCATCCACGAAATTAAATAAAACAAATAAATAAATAATTAAAAAATGACAAAATAAATATAAATTAAATCGTTATGATCTGGATCATTCGTTTAAACTTTTAATCTGACGGTCTCAGATTAAAGATTAAACGGTTAGGGTTTTAAAACCTTAAACGAGTCGTCAAAGACTCGACCTTTTTCCTCAGCCCCCGAACCACCGTCACATCCCCGGACCACCGCTGGATCGCCGAAAAAAGTCTGAAAAAGAAGCCCAAATACCCCCTTTCACTATCAAAAATTCTGCTGTGTACCAGCTTTTCGCGACCAACTTCATGCGGCTATTTGATGCGCCTCCCGGACACGAAAGTGTCCCAAAAAATTATTGGAACTTGCTAACATCCCAAACCAGATCCCCGTAAAAAAATCGCCTCAAAATTCGAAGTAGAAGTGCCCTGAAAAAATTCTCGAAAATCGCATTACTGTACAAGCGGGATTCTGCAGCACCTTATGTGAAACTTTTTTCGGAACCCTTCCCGTCGTCGCCTTGTAGCCATCGAACCACCGTTGGAAATCTAACGGATTGAACTTAATTCTAACAAAAAAATCGCTTCGAAAAAAATGCCCGGAAGCCTCGAAAACTGCTGCCGAACGCAGCAACAGTGCGCTGTCCGCACAGGATGCCGCCGCTCCTTCTTGCTTTTCTTCCCCGTTTTCAATCTCCATTTTGTGATTCGAATTACAAGATGAATCTAGAAAAATAAATCCAATGAAATATAAATTACATCGCATAACTTATGCCTCCACTCGCGAGGCTTATATTCAACCTAATCTCAATTTAAAAACCGTCGAGATACGCGGTAAAAAAAACGATATAAATAAACCATACATTCAATCGATTAATGAACCGGATCATAACGACGTATGCTGCAAAACAAAGGTTAGGAGACATGTTTTTCATGAAAAACGCAGTTTTGCTCTTATACCATTGTTAGAGCCGCGAAGCGAAAAAAGTTCATTGAACCGACATCGTGACCGTATAAAACGACGTGTGCGTTTATCATGAAAAATAATAAAATAATTTGATATTTTATGATTAATATACCTTCAAGAAACTTGAACATGTTTCTTTGATGCCGAACAACGATCCGAGACAACCCAACGATCTTCTCACGTATATCCCGACACACACGACGATCCCGGCGAGTGGGCATCGATCCCGATCGAAATCTTTTTCTTCTCTTCGGTTTCTCCTCACAGTTCTCTCCAAAGAGCAAAAATGAATTGCCAAAAGGAGAGAGAGGGGGGCGGCGGCTAGGGTGGGTTAGGGTTAGTTTTTGTACTTTTTTAATGATATATCCAATATATCATTTAAGATATGTATAGTATCTATATCTCTTCCTACCTAAAAAATAGTAAGAGATATATAGCCATAATAAAAACAAATCACATTCCCTTAATTAGGGCCGGCCACCTATGGAGCAATCCCTAGGTGTGCCAAATTCCAAAACTGCCCTTCAACAATTTAATTTAATTCTTGAATGTCCATGGCGGCAAAACCGGCATTCTAATTAAATTAAATAATTACCGAAACCAATAAAAAAAAATTATCCATGCGTGTAATGGGCTACGTGAGGGATCACGAGTAAGTATAGGACTCGGGCTAACCGTACGAGAAAATCGGATATCTCTAACTCTGGCTCCGAGTTAGATCATTTCTCGCACGAACTAGAACTTATTCCACTAATGGTCCTGACTGAACTCCCGGCCCTAACTCAAATTATGTCTTGAGTTTCCAATTATCAAATGCACTGAATTCTTCTCACGTTTAAGATATGGATTCCCGATAAATGAATTAGGTTACTGATAACCCGATTTAATTATTCTCTTCTCCTCGCAATCGCACTGCTTAACCTTTTGATATGCCGGATCCGAAAATTCGCTGTACAGATTTAGCATAATCAAACCTATAAGCAAAGCACACGAGGAAAAACTCCTCAACCTAAATCGGACGTGGTTTTTGTCAGCTGATTATCAATCATCGGACAAATAATGCCAGAACCCAACTCATCGGTATTGTTGATCTCATGGAGGAATTCTCAACCATTGATGACAGAAAGTACTGTACATTATCTGAACACAATTAATCAATCACTTCGAGATTAAGAGTTCGTGCAATACATGATAATATGGGATGTGGATCAAATTCATATAGTCAGTATAGAATCGACCATCCAATTGATTCTGCTCAATACACTCCAAGTGTAGTAACACATCGAGCTCGAACATCGAATTCCCAATACTTGAATTCGATCTGTTCGACCTAGCCAAAACCAGCTACTATAACGTTGTATTACAATCGTACCAATAGAATGTCCTGGTCCATTGCAATTGTGAGCCTACCTATATAATATGTCAAAACCTTTGACCCGATCTTCCGCGCAGCACGCACCAAGTCAAATACTGGGTAGAATATACGGACTATGCATTCATACATCAAAAATATAAATATGAAATCATAAATGCAAAATCATCTCAAATTGTTTCTTATTAATATGGCAGGGATCCAGAATAAAATACATAAAAAGCGTGATTTTTCAGTATACATTCCCAACAAGGTAGATAGGAAAAGTACAAGTGGTACTTGTCAATTATAGGACACTCACTAATCTCTTGGTTTAGCTAGAAACATAACTCAATGGCCTTGTCTACAGCCAAAGCTGAGTACATTGCAGTTGGAAGCTGTTGTGCACAAGTTCTTCGGATGAAACAACAATTAGAGGGCTATAATTTTCACATAGATCATATTCTTATAAAATATGATAACATTAGTGCAATAAATATATCAAAGAACCTAATACAACACTCAAGAACCAAGCATATAGAAATTAGACATCATCTTATAAGTGATCATGTGCAAAAAGGTAATTTCGAACTTGAATTTATAGGCACAGATTACTAATTAGCGGACATTTTTCAAAACCTTTAAATGAATAAAAAATATGCTATATAAGAAGAGAACATAGTATGTTATGTGCTCCTAATTCATGATTAATATGCCATACTAATCATGTCTTTTTATTGCAATTCAATACTTTCAATGTTTTTTCTTGACATGTGAAAAAGTGTCGACACCACTTGAAAAAGTGTCGACATAATTGTGTGCTGTGTTAACAATAAAACTGTATAGAAGTGGCAGCGAGAAAAGTGTCGACTGCTTTCTATATAGTGTCGACCCATTTCTGTTCCCTAACTCTCGGTAAATTTGTGTCGACACAAAACTTAATCGTGTCGACCCAAATAGCCGAATGTGTCGACACTATCTGAAAAATGTGTCGACACCATTTCCTGTTTCGAATACCCACACTTGCGAAGAAAAGTGTCGACAGCAATTGACATTTGTGTCGACACAAATTTTTATGCCTATATATAGAGGCGTTGGTCCCCCAACCGATACATCGTTTTATACTAACTACATAAATTAATTTAGACCCCGTAATTGTTATGATTGCTTATACTTTTAATCCCGAAATAATTATTTGACACGTATATTAATGTTTGTTATTTTGATTTATTAAATAGTGTGATCTTTTATGGGTTGTTAATTCCCGTGAGTTGTATAACAACATTACGTATATGGTGGATATTGATTATTGACGGAATCCACGTCCCGACAAGGGATTGATGATACCCCCTTAGGGAAACTTATAAGTTTTAATTATGTCAAACTCTGCAGGTAGATTTTATAATCCGACGTACCAAATAAATTAAGCTAAAGGTCTTAAGAAATTATTAAAGATGTCAACTAAATATAATTATCAGTAATTTAATTTAATCGACAAGTATTTGTAATTTTAGCGTGGGGAGAATAATAAGCATTTAATAGCAAGAGCTCGAATAATTGATTTTGAGAATAAGGTGAGTAATGCAATTATAATTCTTTAGTGGTATGATTTGTAATTTATGTTTTAAGAAATTGCTTCTGGATTGAAGTGGATTTTTCTAATTACATTGAAACCCGTGTCTCAGTTACTCCTTAGGTCCATGCTGTAGCCTATTTATATGTCGTTACTGGGACGCTCAAAATCTCAGGAGCATTTAGAGCGATAATTAACTAATAGGGTTGCAAAAATTAAATAATGATAATACCCAGCATGCCAAAAAGCAAAATATTGTAGAGTTATATATTACAGACCTAAATAAAATCTTCTTGAAGTACATTAAAAATAAAAGAAACAGGAGGACAGCCGCTGAAAACTAGCACTATATGGTCAAAGGAGGCTGCGGCGAAAGCGTGAAAGTCCGAGTCACATGAACGAAGGCTCTATATCCACGTCAACGTACTCGTCAATAAGTTCTTCTAACTCTTCGAAACCTGACATGGGGTGCCAGAGAAACTCACACCAAGATATAAGTATTTTTCATGCAAAATTTCACATAACGACAACAATTTATATGTGACAAGAGATATGTTAATGATGATGCATGTTCATTTAAATTACTAAGTTCAATTAGGTCCTAAGTTATTCTAGGTTCCCCCAAACCGAGGTGAACCATCCTAACCCCTGATCCCAACCACGGTGACCAAGTCTACCGACCGACAAAGAGCGTTCTTTCAGCTGTGGAATGACTACGTATCTGACTAAGTGTTCGACTGGGTCATCACTGACGGTAAGTTGTCAATGACGGTTTAGCCAACGAATCTTAGGTCAAGGTCTAGCGCGGGTTTGCAAAATTTAACTCCTATTATTACGCCATCCGAATCGCTTCGCCAAAATTTCATAAACAAATGGTGCATATAGCACTTGAGGCAAAATCCTCCCAAAACAAATCCAAGCATATAGTGGATATCACAAAAATCCCAATATACAATTTTCATTGATCAAGGTACCAATCCTAAGGTTCAATTTTATTCTTTCTTTAAAATAGTACGGTGAACCCCATAAAATCTATCCCGATGATGACATGACATGATACATTAAGTTAAAATTTACAACTCTCAAATTTATCTATGCACGGCATGAACTATATGGCATGTGAGTAATATGCACAATTTTTATAAACAAAAATTTCACATAAATTTCATATAAGTTGTCACGCCCCAAACTCCGGGTCACGCGAAAAGCCTACAAACAACCACCAAACTGCCCCAACACGAAGGATAAAAACCCAAAAGCCCAAACAAGGCCAAAACCTTTATAAAAGCGTACTACCGAGGGTTTAGTTGATTTAAAAGAGTAGCCCAAAGACAACGATTTCGGCCCCAGAAGCTAAGTCTTTAAAACAAAACACAAGTTTGAGATAAGAAAATCTTTTCTTTTTAAAAGAAGCTTGGACCGTTTCAAAATCTCTCTCGAAGCACAAGAGTTTGAATGAAGCATAATCCTTTGAAAATTCTGTTTGTAAACCTTTGAACCCAACAATGAAAAACGTAGTAAGAAAGTACAGAAAATAACAACCAACCCATGGTTCTCTCGAAAGCATTAAAACATTCATACATCCATAAGAATTATATATGCAATACAACATCTTATATCCAACATGAAACATATACAGAAAGGTAAAAATAACCTACCAAGACAAACAGAAGTCTTGTCATCAGCCACCTCCGAGCACCCTAAGGTTAACCTACAGGACCACGTTCACCTGAAAAGGTTTTACAATAAAATCCCACACCGTGAGCCAAAATTCAATAGAAACAGACTATAAAGTTGTAAAGCATGTTATGCAATCATAAGCATAAAGACTCAACTACATGAGTCAAAAATGTTTTTCCATCCTGAAAATCACAAGTTTTCCATCGAGCCAACACGAGCCCCAAAAAGGTTTTACTTCATAAAATCCCTCATTTCCACCTTAAATCATGCATATCAACAGTACATATATCATGTCACAAGTAAGAGAAAATAGTAATCAAAACCTGATTTTTTGCTCAGATCACATAACCGAGAACAAAACGTTATTTTTTCACTCGAAACACACTACCGAGAAAAATAAAATGATAAGCAATAATAAAACAGTATGCTCCACTCGAGCCACACCGCCGATGAGAATAAGGTGAAATGATTCCTATGTACCAACTCTACCACACACAGGGATAAATGTAACAACTATAAACTCATGTCCATTACCCTAGTCTTAAACCACTTATGGCCTGCTATGTAATGATAAGTTCTATACGGAGTCACAACAACGTAACTGCTTAATTTACGGGCCCGAAACCCGAGGGTACAAAGCACCCACTACTTAACTTACGGAGATTAACCCGAAGGTACAAAGTACCTATGCGGCACATGTTTCTGGACTTTTACCGAGGAGCAATAGAAGCCTAACTCAACATACCCACTGTCACGGTACATCTATAGAAATCATTTCAAAACCATTACGTAGCTCAACTACGAAAAATTCGTCAAACAGTTATACATCAACATAGATAAAAAGATATCCAATCCATCAAGATGGAGATCTACTTGCATGTAAAAATATACTCCTATCAAAACGTTTTAAACGCTGACACTTAACCCCGAAGGTTAGCTCTAAACCTCCAAAAAACACGATTTTCACAATTTTCACAAAACACCTTGTTTTCAAAACAACGTTTTTTGAAAACCACGGATATCAACACATTCGGATCATGAAATAAACCAAGAAAGGCGTAAAAACACACTTTTTACCAAAAAATCAAGGTTTAAACATGAAAACAATATTTAATATATTTTCTACCCGGTAAAAACACATATAATTACACATAACACCCTTTAACAATAGTAGGGTCTAGAATCCTATCTTGGTGAGCCAAAAGCTCGACGTCTCGAAAATCAAACCTTGACGAAACGGAATTCTGTCTTGATAAATGCGAAGACCCCGGCACCAACATCAAGGATCCTCTATCAGTTTGCTAAAAATCGAGCCCCGAGCCTATCAAAATCTAGAGAGAAGGTAGAGGTTTTGTGAGAGGAAAACCTGATCTGAACAATGAAAATTCCAAAATATCTCCTGGCTTCTACTATTTATAGACACGACAAAAACAGGGGGTTCAGTCGACTGGATGCCCAATCCAGTCGACTGGATGAGGCTACTAGAATGCCAAAATAAGCCTTGCCAACATCGTTCAGTTGACTGAATCCCAATTCAGTCGACTGGATCCACCCCCAGTCGACTAGGGACACCCGTCCAATCGACTGGACCGCTGGAAAACGTCGAAACAGGTTTTAAAATCTTAAACCGGACTCATGCGTTAATTCCAACACCATTAACACTTAAATTATTCCAAAAATAAAATAAGTCAGGGTCTCATAACTCTCCCCCTCTTAAAAGAATTTCGTCCCGAAATTCAACTCAGAAACTCAAGCCAAACACAAGCCCATCAACCATCAACAGTCTCTAATGCAAACTAGCGATACTGCACAACAACAGAAATATCCCAATAACTGAAAGCCCAAAATTGTTGTCATACCAAGAATACAACTGTCATCGTACAAGGTAAACACGACTTAAAGATTCAATCTCCACACAAACTGCCCACGCGTGCTAGTCCCACTGACACCACTATCCTCCATAAGACATCCATAAAACATCGGATCAAAATCCAACTTACGCTGCCATCCCTCGAAACATAACTCTCACCGAACACAAACCATTCCAGCGACAAACGCATCACATGAGACCAATCCACCATGGTACTTGATCTGAAACACGCTTTATGCTCGAACATAGAGACTACCACCCCTTCGTTCTTACTGCCACAAACTGGCTCAATCGCGTCTCACCATACACACCGAGGACTATCTTCACTAGTCCAAACACAAGATGTCGAACCCTAACATCGATCACATGAAGTCACACACTCCGTGCACAAACTTTGCTCAAGTTCTGACGATCACCGAACGGCCACCGACTTTGATACCACATCATCACCCTACCGATGCCAACATCATCGTCACTGAAGTTGACATGGCGCCGATCCATGAGCAACAATGCAACACCCAACTCCAGAGAGAAGCTCACTTAACCTACCTGGAATACTAAAGAATGCATCTCAGCAAACCTTCGAACCTTCATCCTTTATCCGATCTTCCATCACGAACTACTATTCTCACCCTGGAGAGACACTAGGCGATACACCATTGTCCCAGACAAGGTTCCACACAACTGAAAGCGAATTCGACATCACAACCACAAAGTCACCTGACCCAAACGAGTCACTTAACCAAACACGTCACACAGACAGATCACCTCGTAGGTAGGTAACCCTTGTGAGGCAATACTGCTAAGATCTTTGTATTTGTAAAATAATTTTCGATAAATAATTAACTGGACGGGCAAACGTCGAAACGGGTTCCGGATAAAACTTTTGACGAAGAACGATAAAAAATAAACCCGTGCAATCAAAGTGAATTTAGAAGAATACCTCTTGTAGATCTAATCTTCAACTACGACTTGATTCCGAGTTGAAACTTCTGTCAGATCTTCTACCGTATTCCATTATGCGATCCTCGAATGTAGTGTAGGCTACGATCCTCCGAAAACTCGTACCGGCAGAACCCCGATATATTTTTTAAGTCTTGAAAGACAAAAATAATATATCAAGAATAATATGAAAATCAATCAAAATTGGTTCATCCTACTCGCATATATATAGGGCTACAGTAGGGACCTGGAGAGTAATTATGAGTAAGACTTCCAGTGGAACACAGATACCTACGG
>JAULJZ010130474.1:0-10926 GCA_032270985.1 Heliamphora pulchella | reverse complement strand
CATTATTTTGAAACACAAATCAAAGATCAAGAACCGAAAACTCAAAAATAAAGGCGTCATGGTTGGTTTTTGGGGTTACTCGGAATGAATGTTGAAGTTGTGAGTTGGTGTGGGTTTTTTCATGGGTTCCACGACTACTATAAGCTCTCAAACATGGATATATTGAAATATAACACATTATACAAAGAAGATGGGTCAAAAACTCACGTACATGACACTAAGAGGCTAGAACTGAAATAGGCTTGAGTTTTGGGCGGTTTGAGCTTTCTTCTATAATCTTTGAAATATCATAAATCAATGTAGAAACATGATATAAGCTTGTTCTTTATATCCAGACCTAGGTTTTGTGTTATATTTCATCCTAAATTGGTTTTACCTCATTTGAGTAAGTAGAACTCGAGATATTGCAATTCTACCAAAGTGTGTCGGTCTCAGACCAGTCAACAATGTAGACCTAAAAACATTAGTTTAAAATGAGTTTCAAGTTTTGGACAAAACATGAAAGTTGTAGATAACATGTGTATGTAGCTACCCACAAAAAAGGAGCATAAAATAATGAGTTTTGTTACGTCAAAATTCATTTGAAACTCTTTGTTGTGTTTGAGCCCTCAAGGGACACTTCTGTCACATATTGTTGTGTAACCCAAATCCCCTATTTTTAATGGCCTATATGAACATTGTATCTAACATATTGAAGTACTTTCTTCCAAAAACTAGGACCTTAAAGCCTCAGGATGATTCCTCAAAAGTGGTCTACATGAACATTGTATCTAACATATTGAAGTACTTTCTTCCAAAAAATAGGACCTTAAAGCCTCAGGATGATTCCTCAAAACTATTTCAAACCCTCTGTGCAGAACCAGCTCTGTTGAGTTTTGGCGGCTGACAAAACCTATTTTCTAAAATGGCCAAAAAGTCTAACTTGTTCCAAACAAGTACCCTTATCTGTAAACAAGAAACATGTAGGTGACTTGTTGAACTAGAACATAATAAAAAATGGACTCATTTGGACATGATCTGATACCCCAAAACGGAGACCAACAGAGACACGTTTCTGACCAATTCTCTGAGCAAGTGCGGAACCGTTTTTGTTTCCGTCAGGTTTTTCACCTATTTGCCTTAGGTTTTAGCCTTGGTGTAAAAGATAAAAGTTGTAGAGAATATTTTAATCTAAATTTTCTCCAAAAATCATAATTCGACTCTAAGTCTAAATACCTCAAAGTGCTGCGGTACCTTGGAATTTAGTGATTTTAATAGAGTAATATATGGTTAAGTTAAATCCTTGAACAAGGGAAGGATTTGCCAAGTGCATAGTACCCCTTAAACCTAAAAAGAAAGTAACCATGGCCCCTAAAATCAAAAAAACATTCAATAGTCAGAATCATTTTAGTACTTCACGTTCTACGAGGGGTAGAACTCCGTGTTGACGGTTAAGTCATGTTTGTTTTCTAGGCATGGAAGTTTTTCTACCCGAGGAGAAATCTAGCTCATTGACAAAGGGTTGGTTCGCATGCATATAAGATAAGGTGAGAGTGCTTAGCCATTATCTTGAACTTGAGTTTATATAAATGATGCTTAAAATGGTGAGAGTAATATAGTATTTTTCTCTTTGCCCGTCGGTCTGCGGCGGGATCACATCCCTTTGTACAGGTTTGGTGCCTTGCGGGAGCGGAGTATTACAATACCGCAATTAATTTATCCGATGGGGAGGAAGGTTTTTACGGCCAACACGCATGATTTAATTACATTGCCTACAAACTGGTGATAAAGACCACTGAATTTATCTGTGAATAAATTTTCTTTCCCACTTAGATTTTTAAAATATTTTTTAGGGTTATAAAAATTCGTTTAATTGAAATAAATTTATTAATTTTAAAAATCACACTATCTAGAGGAATCAAATATCTTTCTGTGTACACGATTTCAAAGATTTTAATTTGCCAAACCATCATTTCGTATTTTAATGTGAAACAAATAAAATTTAATAAATGCACAATTTTTTCTTCAGTTTTTCAGCTAAAGTATTGATTAAATGTATTTATTTATTTTATTTTTTGTTTCACATTTTTCAAAAAATAATAATTTATTTAGATTAAATATTTTTTCATTTAATTAATTCAAAATCCGAAATTAATTTTCTTGTTTTTCCAAGATATTCGATTTTATGAAAAATCTTCTCAAATATGATATTTTGTAAAAAAAAAAATATCTAAAGTTTTTTTCATTTAATTAAAAATTTTAATAAAAAAGAACTTAATTTTATTTTTAATTACAAAATATTTTAATTAAAACCAAATTTTCTGAATTAATTAAATTAATAAGAGAAAATAAAACAGATATACATCATCCACGCAGTTGATATGAATATATATGATTGATATATATACATCCCGATTTTATGATCGAATAGGAACTCTCGCGAGTTTTAAACTCTTGTTGAAAATAAGCTGTATCAATCCTTGTTTCTATTAGTTTCCTGTATCCTAATTATATCAGAATTCTTTAATACACCTTGATATATACAGATATATTGTATCAGTATCAAAACACATCAGAGAAGTCGATCAAAATAGTCCCAAGCCAAGCCACCACCGCCGAGCACCACTGCGCCGCTACTGCTACCTTGTGCCGCCAGCTTCAGGCGGCTTTTTTCTCCACCTCAGTACTCCGTTTTTTACACTTTTTATATTGAAAAGTAGGTCTCAAAAAGTAGTATTTTTTTTTTCAAAAAATCAGCTTGAAAATAGCCCGAAAAACTATCAAAAAACTGCCTAGAAATAGTCGTCGCCGCCCCAAACAGCCCACTATTTGGGCCCTTTTTGGTGGTCTTTTTACTCCTATTTTTTCTAGAAAAATAGCTCAAATATCCAGCCACCTGTTGCTTCAAAGAACGCCTCGAAAATAGTCCGAAAAAGATTTCGAAAATAATCCCAAACAGTGCCGTCGCTTGCACCGCTGCTGGTCGCCTGTGCCGCTTGTTTTTCACACTATTTTGCCGCTGTTTTTTCATGGTTTTGTACAATATTTTTGAGGTACTTTTTATTTCTTTTTATGCCTAAAAAATTGCTCAAAAAATAGTCTAAAAAATTAATAATATATGTGCAATCCCAAGAGGGGGGTTAATTGAATATTTAAAAAAAATCTTGTTTAAATATTAACGCAAGTGTAGATTTTAATTCACTTATAAGCAAGATTCAAAACTTCTTTGTTTGAGGATTTAAAACGTAAGTTTAGATTTTAATTCACATGTTAAAAAACTTTTTGTTTGAAAAATAAAATCACTAGATTCAAAGCTTTCTTGTTTTACAAATTAAAATACAAGTATGAAATTTAATAATGAATGATTTAAGTATATATTTTTAGTGTGTGTGATGCAAATATAAATAACAATATAATAATGAGAACGAAAAGTAAAACAAGTTAGAGATACGACACCAAGATTTTTACAAGGTTCAGCGCAACGGCCTACGTCCTTGCCTCAAGCCAACCGCTATGAGGATTTTTACTAACACTCTTTCAATAGGCGGAATAGCCTCTCTCCTTAGTCTAGGCGGAGTAGCATCTCTTGAGAATGTTCCCTTCTCAAGTCCCTCCTTATAGGCAAAATTTCCTCTCTCCTTCAATAGGCGGAATGGCCTCTCTTGAGAATCACCTTCTCAAGTTACAACAAGAATACAAGAGTAGAATCCAAATCAGATGTACAAGATTAGCTCCTTTACCAAGCAAATTAATACAAATGAAGCACACTAATATTCACTCCAAAGGATATATAAGTGAAAAGCTCAATGAAGAATTTCTAAGATTTTCTCTCAAAAATAATTCATAAAAATGAAGAATTTGAATAACAAAATTGATATATATGAGAGAGTTGATTTGAAGGTTTGAAGTGTATGAAACTACAGCTTAAAAGCTCTATTTATAGGCCAAAAGTTCGTAGTAGCCGTTGGGATAAATAAGGAAATGTCAAACTAGCCGTTAACTTCAAAAATTCAAAAATAAGTGGTTCAGTCGACTGAATTGAGAGATTCGGTCGACTGAATTTTGGTCTTCAGGCAACTGAATTGCGACTGCTCAATTTGCCCAACTTCAAACACCCATAACTCCTTCATCCGGACTCCGAATAGGGTCATTGTTGTGTTCAAATTGAAGCTCCGAAAGTCTACTTTCCAATGGTTCAAACCTCATATCAAAATGCATTTTGTACAAAACGTTATGGCCAAAATCCCAAAGGTATATCAATTTTCTTCACACAAATTTTGCTTATTTTTTACCGAACTTCTTTTGAAACATTTTAAAACATATTTTGTACTTTGAAAATAATTTGTTATGAAATGTTTAACCAACCTATGGTCCATCTAAGGTATCATATGAGCTTTCACACATATAACCAATGGTATGTAAATTTACATAGGTCCTAGTGCATTTACACTTAGAAAATCTTTAAGTCCTTCAAGTTCTTTTCTTGTCTTCTTGGTTTTTCTCTTGCTCCATAGATTTTAGCCGCTTGAATATGATCTTCATACTTCATGGCTTCTATTTTTCTTTCTCAATTGTGCTTGTGTCATTAATGTTCTGTGAACACACTCAATTTGCACAATTAGAAGCTTTAGTTTGTTATCATCAAATGTCACGCCCCAAAACCCAGGGTCACGTGAAAATCCACCAAACATCAATTTTATGAAATAGGTTTTCATACATTCAAAATCACCTGTTGAAATCAAATGAAAACCCAACATACATCACTCATAAACAAAAAACATGCATCTCATACATGAATAAACATATCGCTCAAAAGCGTACAGAACCAGCCATCACAGACGTCACAAGTAAAAATACATGTACAAAAACAAGAAAAACTACAGCAAGTCTTCCATCACCTCTGCAACTAGGTCAACTCCTCATGCTCACCTGAAAAGGTTTTACAGCAAAATCTCACACCGTGAGCCGAAGCCCAATAGAACATAGATAAAAAAAACTGTAAAGCAGGCTATGCAATTACACACATGCGGGCTCAACCACAGGAGCAAAAAAGGTTTTTCTTCCAAAATCACAAGTTTTCCGTCAGACTATCACGAGTCTCAAAATGTTTTATCTCATAAAAACCCACATTTTCTATCATTCCAACTATGCATATCATCCTAACAAATATCATGCCACAGTTAAGGGAAAGCAGTAATGAAAAACTTGATTTTGTTCACCCGGATCACACAACCGGGATCAAACGTTATTTTTTTACTCGGAACACACAACCGAGGAAAATAAAACGACAAGCTGTAATAAAACAGTAAGCTCCACTCAGCCCACACAGCCGAGGAGAAAAGATGTAAATAAAATCCAATGTACCGACTCTGTCGTACAGACAAAGGTAACAACTATAGACTCTTGCCCATTACCCTAGTCTTGAACCACTGAAGGCCTGCTAGGTAATAACAAGTTCTATACGGAGTTACAACAATAACGCCATTCACGGAGGCAACCGACTTCTTTACGGATTTCCTTGACCAATGGGAAAGCACCCAAATCACACAATTGTTTCTTTACGGTTTGCCACGACCGATGGACGAAACATAACCAATTCACACACCTGCTTCTTTATGAATTGCCACGACCAATGGACGAAGAAAAACCAAACCACGTTTACGGGGATTAACCCGAGGGACCGTAGCGAACCCATTCTGTGCACGTTTTTGGACTTACACCAAGGAGCAATGGAAGCCCAACTCAACACACACACTGTCACGGTACATCTGTGGAGAACATTTTAAAACCCTAGTAGCTCAACTACGAAACCCACAAAACTGTTTATACAACATGTGTATAAAAGAGATCCAATCCATCAAAATGGAGGTCTAAAACCATTTCCAACAAAACGTTTAAAAGGTGAGACTCAACCCCGCGGATTAACTCCAAACCTCCAAAAAGACATTTTTCACCCGATTTCACAAATCACCGTTTTCAAATCTCATTTTGAAAACCACGAATGTCAACACACCCGGATCATGTATACAATCAAGAAAAGGCGTAAAAATCCACTTTTACCCAAAAATCAAGGTTCACACATGAAAATCACATTTGATGTATTTTTTACCCGGTAAAAACACGTATAATTACACAAAACACCCTTATACAGTAGTAGGGTCTAGAATTCTATCTCAGTGAGTCAAAACTCGAAGCCTCAAAAATTAAACCTCGATGAAACTAAATTTTGTCCGGATATATACGAAGCCCTCGGCACCAACATCACGTATCCATAGTCAGATTGCAGAAAACCGGGCCCCAGGCCCTCAGAAATCTAAAGAAAAGGCAGAGAGAATCGAAACTTAGCTTGGAAGAATGCTCCATCAAAATATCTCAGCCCTTGATATTTATTGAAACACACCAAATTTCTCAGTTCAGTCGACTGGACCTCAGTTCAGTCGACTGAACAGCCTACTGGAAACCTCAAAAAAAGCCCACCGCCACGGTTCAATCGACCGAACCTCAAGGCAGTGTGTTTTTCTGCGTAAAATTGGTTTTCTAGCCTTAAACCAACCCAACCAAGCCTCAACGGAACCCGAACACATGCCAAAGATGTACCTAACACCTTTCAAAGGTTACGAGATAACTCCAACGCTTAATCGTTCCAAAATGAATCGAATCGGGGTCTCACAACTCTCCTCCTCTTAAAGGAATTTTGTCCCCGATATTCAACACCGAAACGCAAGCCAAATACCAGCCCGTAACCATCAACAATCTCATATGGAATCCCAGCAACACTGAACAACAACATAAATGCCCCGGCAACGCTATACAACAGCAGACATGCCTCAACAACTGAAACCCCAAAACTGAGTTGTTGTCTGTCACATAACTTCACATAACTGATACCAAGAATACACATCCTTAAGGAATCAATCTCTGTACAGATTGTTCACATGTACAAGTTCCACTGACATCACTGTCATCCAGGAAACATCTAGAAAATATCGGATCAAGAGCCAACTCACACTACCAAACCCCAACACAGAACTCTCGCCAACATAACTACTCCAACGATAAATGCAAAGCAAGAGACCAATTCACCACAGTACCTGATCTCAAACATGCTCTATGCTCGAACACAGAGACTATGACTCTCGTCTTCATTGCCACACACTCGCTCAATCACATCTCACCATGCTCCCCAAGGACCATCTCCACAAGTCCAAACACATGACGTCGATCTCTGACATCGGTTACACGGAGTCACACACACTGCACACAAACTTTACTCAAGTCTTGACTATCACTAGATGACCACCGACTTTGATACCACCTTATCACCCTACCGATGCCAATATCTCCATTACTGAAGCTGTCATGACACCGATCCACGAGCAACAACACAACACCCAATTCCAGAGAGAAGCTCACTAGAGAGAAGTTCACTTAACTCACCTGGAACACCGAAGAACAGGTCTCAGCAAACCCTCAAACCTTCATCCTCTACTCAAACTTCCATCACAAACCACAATTCTCACCCAGGAGAAACATCAGGTGGCACACTAATGTCCAAGACAAGGTTCCACACAACCAAAAATTGATCTGACATCACAGCCAAAAAGTCACCTGACTCCAGCGACTTACTCAACCAAACACGTCACGTAGACAAAGCATCTCATAGGTATCCAACAACCTATATCAACCAAATCATAACTCCCGTGCAACAGCACACCACTACACATTACTGCACAACTCAACGTCTCACCATCAGATTACTAATACTAAGGCTACAGATCAACCTCAAATCAAACACGATCTCCATTGTCTGACAAATCAAACATGATCCTCGTGCTCCGACAAAGCGAACAGGTCGACTGACATATAGCATCAATGCCAACGCAGAACACATACATCAATTCCTTGAATCCACAATAGCAGAATAGTTGAACCGAAGACACCAACCAAAACTTAATTCTTACACTTAGCAATTTCCTCACTAAACTCATCATGGCCCTTCCGTTCCATATCAAGCAATCACGTCGGTCCAAACAGGCCACGCTAACCAAGGCTTCCCAAACATCATGTCCTTCCTGATTCATACTTTATCATACTCTTGAGACTACCATCTACACAAACAACAGTTATACCGAAGCACAACACTTTCACAGTCGACAACCACTCCTCGACTCCAAGAACTCTAAGAATTCTGAGCAGCTCAAAGCTTCAAACAGGACCCAAGTGAGACTCACAAAAGCCTACCAGAAACCCACCATACACATATCACAACCGCACTGTTCTGACAAAATCCCCGCTCAGCCAAGAGCTAGAGACATAACCACAAGCACACAACGGTCAATGATCCTCAACTGATCATTGCGAAGAACGCTACATCTCAGCACCAACTCTCTTGTCTATCGAAAAATAAACAGCATAGGGAACGTAACCCATATGGTTCAACTGTCATACAAACAAGCCACGCTGACTAGGTTATCACGACCTATCATGTTTACCACACTCATATGTACTCTTTTACGGTCTTTCACCGTAGGAGAATACCAACCCTCTCACATAATTCTTTATGGTTCCCAACCGCAGGAGCAATCGGATCTCAGGTCACTCACATAGACATTCAGATGTAGAGCGTCTCGTACTACGCATCGAAGCCACGAAGAATCCGTCTTATAATCACCCAATCACGGCAACACAAGTCCCTGAGTCACAACTCCAAGGGTCACGCACGGGTACAGATCCATTGAGATTCCATAGTCTCAGAACACAACCGAAACCTGAATCAATCAAGAACCTGGCATCTCTATCCAACCGAGATGAGAGAACTCAAACAAGACAATTGTCTACAAGAAAACTCTCTCTCCTTCTATCCAGAGGAAAGATAAAGGCTTAATAAGAAACCATGACTCAACCTCAATGTACTAGGATTACTCCTCAACACTTAGCCTCTGAGAAATCTGTAAGTCCTACCTCGAGGCCACATTAACTATAGTCACACAGCTGCTGTCAACTTCAATCATGATACTCAGACCGTCTGCTACACCAAGCTCATCCGGTACAACACATCCCATTGCGCCCTAAACCTCACCTCATGAGGTTGCGCTACACAACCTAACTCCTGCTAGGCAAACCACAATCACGTCGCCGCCTCGAGCTCACTGTCCAAGGCACAACATCAAACAAAGGGAACCGAATTCTAAGACCTTTCATCCAAAGTTACTAATAACTCCCAAAATCATGCAGACACCTTTCGCACTCCTCTCTCAAAGCACACATCGATTACAGACATTGTACTTTATGATTTCTCACCTATCACGCCAGGCCAGCCAAACCACACAGTACACTACTAAACCGTATCACTCCACACTTCATTCCCATGGGCAAACAACATACCCATTTCTGAACCTAAGGTGGAACACAAACAATCTCCAGACATATCATACCCAGGGTACGTCATCTCAGCATCAAGCCAACCACATGAACCTCGCACGGTTCCCAAATGTGATCTCCTAATCGCTAGGATATTGACCAAACCACTAACCTGCACTCCCGTAGGAATCTCACATAATCGATACTCATTGCAGGAGCCCTTACACATTCCCACACAGTCATAACCCGTGCTCTTCCCAGCATAACTACAAGTCACACTCATTCCCATATCCTTGAGCTTACTCACTCGGAACTCGATTTTCAAACCTCAAAAGGTACACAACATCTAAGGTCATTAGACTACTCAAACTACCAACAACATCCTACTGACCACCATCGATAACCTGACTACTAGGAAATATCTCCAGAACCACACGTTCTGCTACCTCAACATACGCTCGGCCAAGGATCTCTACGCTCCCATCCACTATGTCCCCGTCCATACCCCATCCCGAGTACATGGCTCAAAACATAGCATGGCTCACGACGTATCTAATCCGTCACACGGCCAGGACCATGTATACCAAGACTCTGAAGGGTTGTCGCTATCCCAAATCCAATCACATCGACTGATTTCCCAGGGTCCCCGACACCCCATCACCTCAACTCACAAGGTCAACTATAACACAACTCTGATATCCACTAGCCTACTCTCAAGGGGAGCCAGCTACTATAACCAAGCCACTCACTAGGCTTCATCTGCACCCGAACAAATGATGCTCGTACTAACACCTAATAGATACCAACCGAGGCCAACCTCACACAGGACCCAACTCACTTATGAGTTCCACAACATACCAAGCAATCGACGCTCAACCTATAACCCTGCTTCTGCAACTAATAGCAATCGAGTCGCATAACTAAGACCCAAACCACAGTCTCGTCGCCTCTAAGGGTGTACATGTCGTATATGAAGAAAGCATGAAACACGACAACCTAAGATAACACATAGCCACGACGATCATGCAAACACAACACCGATACCGAGGAGAACCAACAAGAATGACACGTCACTTTGGATAACCTACTTAGATTCCCTACTAGAAATCACGTCCATGAAACGTAGTTTTAACTTGGCTCCTAAGTCTGTTAGTCCAGATGCCCGAAGGCAAGACTAATCAATCCTAAGGTCCAACCTCCATGCTTAGATATACACGACATCAACATGCTCATATTCCATATAAAGGCAACCACGCACACACATATCCTCACCAGGTAACACAATATCTTCCCACAACTCATAGGTATTAGAACCCAGAGCTCTGATACCAAGTTTTCACGTCTCAAAACCCAGGGTCACGTGAAAATCCACCAAATATCAGTTTTATGAAAATAGGTTTTCATACATTCAAAATCATCTGTTGAAATCAAATGAAAACCCAATATACATCTCTCATAAATTGAAAACATGCATCTCATACATGAATAAACATATCACCCAAAAGCGTACAGAACCAGCCATCACAGGCGTCACATGTAAAAATACATGTACAAAAATAGGAAAAACTACAGCAAGTCTTCCATCAC
>JAULJZ010130463.1:0-10927 GCA_032270985.1 Heliamphora pulchella | reverse complement strand
CTCTCTGCCCTCTCTCTCTCTCCCTCTGCTCTCTCTCTCTCTCTCCGTCCCTTTCTCTTCTCTCTCTTATATATATATATATATTACAGAGATAGTTTTGGAATGATTTTTGGGGTGATTTTTAGTGGTTTCCGTTAAGTAAACAGAAATTTAATGATTAGATTAATTTGATACAAAAACTAAATCCGAGAAGAGGTTAGTGACATTTCAGAAACTACAGGGGAGGTGGTTGATGTTTTTGTGAACTTCATAGGAGGTCAGTGTAATTTACTCATAAAATAAATACCAAAATTTATTACACAAAAATATAATTTTTACTATATATCCCTAACAACAACCATGCACAAAATAGAGTAAATAATTGACATGAAGAACTTACGTGCTCCGACTCATACTAATTTACGTCCATGAGTAAGAAAAAATTTCCATTACGTTATATGTGAAAGAATACAACTATTCACTTCTTCCTACTAGTTAACCTCTCTATTTTTCTCACATTAACCTTAAAACTTCCACAAGTAAATATTTTACTTATAAGCACATCATAAAACTGTTAAGCTTATTAGTCTATGTAATTATAATCTCTACACAAAATGAATTTTTAGTAGGCACTTAACTCTATAGAATGAATCATATAGAATACAAGACACTCGTTCCTAACAAAAAATATCATATAATTTGTAGTGTTATGTAGTGTTCCGTGAGTATTTAATACTTTTTCTAATTATATTATTCAGCATATCTATACATATTAGCCCCACCCTATATATATATATATATATATATATATATATATATATAAACTTTATTTAAATATAACATGACTAAAATATAATATTACAAGTATATTTTTATTTTTCATACTTTTTTCTTATTTTTTAGATTTTTAATTTTAATTGTTCCTCAACTATTATTTATTACTAATCAAATTGTCTCTTAATCTTGTTACTATCACCCTCTTAAATATTCAAACTATCTCTGATATATTTCTACTTTAACTTTTTCCCTAATCTTTTTCTCTTTGTACTCCTCCCAATAAAATAGAAAATGAGAAGATGAAATACCACATCCTCGCCTCCTTCGGAACAATTTCCATAGCTATTGCATATTATGTAGTAGACACTTGTTAACAATTCTCAAATTCAACTTTTAGTTTTTCTTTTATCAAAAGTTGTTTTCGATTTATTTGTCACAACTCTTACCTTTTCTCTCCAAGATCCTCTACCTTTTCCACCATGTGTTGGCAATTGATAGGATAATTTGGATCATTGCAAAAGAAAACATAACAAAAATCAAGTCACCACTCTCCTCCTCCCTCTCCGTAGTTATTGTGCTCCTTTCCATTAATAGCATCATGGTCATTTGTGTAAAGATCTTAATGAAATAGAATTTTAAACTCATCCAAATTGATTGTAACGACTCAAGTAAATCACTGATCCAATAACTTGAATAAAGTACCTAATAACGCGACTCAAAATGCTTAAACTAAGCTATTAGTAGTAACTCGCAAGTTTTATTATATAACAAACTTATTTTCTATCTCCTACCAATGTGAGATATGATATCATGTTAATGTCAATGTTCGGGCCATCATCAACCACTATCTCTCTGTCATCGACATTATTATTGTCATTTTTCTAAAGCCTAAATTCCAAGTACCTCAAGAGTTGATAATATCTCACTAGTTGACAGTTGATGACCTCAACAAATTGGATCCACATCGTTGTCTACATAAACGACAACCATCAATCATTGTAACAACATCGTTGTCATCAAATATCTATTTTATACTCACCTATAAGACAGAAAGGCTCACAATGGAAAAAGTATATTGTGCTCTCAAAATCAATTTACTCGAGAGCATGGATTCTATCATTTATGTAAGATTCATAGGATATATATTAGAAGAGATATTCATTAGGATGGGATTTACATAATCAATGATAAAGATATACATAATCAATTAAAATCAATATCTGATCATATAATCAATGACAAGGATTAGATTAAAATTCTGATTGATGTGGGATCAAATATTGATTCTAATTGGTTGATATAGGATCATATATTGTTTCTAATTGATATGGTTTAACACTATGCAAACCACCTTCATAGACAAAATGCGGTTTCCACACAAAGTGACCCTGCCGGTGCATTTCAATAATAAAGTAGGGTTGTGGACAGAAAAAATATTATAAACAAATACTCAAAATCATATCTAACAAAAAAATGCATTTTAATTTGGGACCACCTACACTTTAGTATGCAAACTTTGACCGGAAAACGGGATCACTGTCATAGTCAATTAATTGCACACACTATATGAAACAATGATGCAAAAATACAAATTGATTTTTTGAGAACACTCTATACAAGTGGTCCCAAAACTTAGAGGTGGTTTCAAACCTTAAGGAAACCATAAATCAGAGAATAACATTAAAAATGTTATAAAAAAAACATTAAAAACAAAAAAAATAATAGTTTATAAACCATTAGATTAGCAAAAATAACAACACAAAATACCTTTCTTCACAACCTAAAATCTTCCTCTTCAATAACTTTATCCTAAATTAATTGAAACTTTCATTCAAATCATGATAATCATCAAATAATCGAATCTCTAATCAGAAACCCTAGATTTCTTGACCTAATTTGCTTTGCTTGTCTCAGTTTTCCAACAAATGCAAATGAGCTGGTTTATTCTTCAACCAACATAAATTGGTATTTTAGTCTTTTTTCTTTCTCTGTTAACGAAACTAACTGTTAACTTGGATAGAGAACTTGATTGGGCATTTTAATCCATAAAGCATGAGGAATTAATGTGGTAATATGATTACTTTAGGGGTAAGTCGTACATTGATCAAACCATAAGTGGGTAAACAAGGTTTTGCCTAAAAAAAACTAAAGTACTAAGAACAAACATGGCTATCCAAACTTGACTGAATCAGCTGAGTATCGCAACCCTAACTCAAGTTATTGGTGTTCATGCTTGAAAAGGTATTGCCGGATTTGGGTTTTTTTTTTTTTTTTGAAGTTTTTTAAGGCAAAAGGAGAAAAAAACTTAAGCTTTTTAGCTTCTAAAAAACTTATTGACAATTCATTTGTAGTAATAGTAGTGTTGGTGACAATGGTAGGAGAGCATTTAGATGATGGAGTAGCAGTGGTAGCAGTGATACTAGCTATGGTGGCATGGGCGGTGATATGGTGCTAATACGGCATCGTGATTGAGCCAATGTTTATCAACCACCTCTGATCATGAGTAGTGTGTTAGGCTTATATTAAGATAAGATGAATACAATGATCTATAGGGTGTGGTACTTTGCGAACACTTTTCTTGAACAATGATATTTAGAGAAGTTCTTTCATTTGTTGGTATGCCATTTGGGAGTTAAAAAATGACGTGCTATTGATTTTTTAGAGAATTATAATGTTCGTTCGTGTAGTTGAGAGTTTTGTATATACATATCTTTCTTTGTAAAATTACAGTGTTTACATTAGACTTGCATGAAAATCTTAATATTGTTTATTGGGAGCTAATAAAGTGAGCATATCTTAGTGATTATAAAAAATTTCATGTTCTTGTCCCTAATCTGTTACTTGGTTGTAAGAGAAGTGTATGAAGTGTTGCGTATCATATCACTTTCTTAATCGAGGAAATTGTTATGGCCAGATTTCTTGATCTTATAAATGGCAAGAATTTTATTGTTGAGCTTTTATGGTTCATTTTGACATTGTGTGTACTTTTGGGATTATTTTTGGGATTATAAGATGGATGTGAATTAATAGAAATGAATAAATTTTAGCTAGGTGGTGATTTAGCCAGTTGGGCGTCAATGGTAGTGATGAGATCAATGGTAGTGCTATATCTCGTTTTAGATTTAGAAAACATTTTTCATCATCAAAAACTGAAAATTGGTTTTCATAAAAATAAACTTATTTTGAACCACAAAATGCCTTTTCATTGATTTTTAATTTTTGTTACAGTAAATACTAGAAAAAATAAAAAATAATTTTTGAATAAAAGTTTTCTATCGTAAGTGTGGTTTTAGCCCAACTCAAGATATATAGAGTTAGGGATATAATTTTGGCAAGAGGCCCATGGGCCACCGAGGACCAGCCGAAACCCGTTAACTTCCTTACTATTTCTTTTTTAAATTTCATTTTGCCCTCCTTTATAATTTAATTGCAAAAAATTGTATTTTCAATAATTTGTTCCATTAACTAAATTTAATTGTAAAAAATCAATTTTAGTTGTAAAAGAAATTATTTTGTTGTTGTTTTGTTCCATTCGCTAAATTAATTGTAAAAAATCAATTTAATTGTAAATAAATCCATCTCTAATTATTTAATGTTTGCTACTGATATGTAAAGCATGTTATCTTCTAATAGTCCTAGAAGCACCTTCAATATGTGTGATTTAGTCACCGTAAACCACTTGAAAATATGTCAAAAGAATGAAAAAATTTTAAAAAAAGGAAAAAAATTATGTTTTTAGTGCATTTATTGTCATATTTCATATAAAAAGGATCACATATATACCAAGGTGAATGCTCATTTGATAAACTTGTAAAATATCATATGATCTTCTAAACCGTTATTCAATTCTCAACTTGTAAAATATAAAGTCGTAATATTAGACCATCACATGTGATGATTATATATCTTACGCAACTCTTATAGAATGTCTTTCCCACTAATAATAATTTACATTATTACAAACACATATATGTATCTATAATCTCTCCAAAATATTTTTAATTAGTACAATAGAACTCAAATAGACGCAATAGTCTCTCTTAAGACTTATAAAACCCTAAAACACAATGTATGTAAAAAAAAAAAGTTTTCATTGAGAACTTAACGACCAGGCACAGAACTAAAAAGAAAGACCTAAAATAGATAAAGGCTCAAAACAAAGAAAAGGCTTAAACAAAGGAAGGCCCAAGTTAAAAATATGCCTAAAATAAAGGACTCAAACTAGATAAAAAGTCCAAACAAAGAAAGTCTCAAATTAAATAAGGCCCAAGTCACCTTATAGCCTGAGTTCCCTAAGCCAAAAATTTAATAAGGCCCAAGTTACTGTAAAGCCCACGATCTAATAAAAGCCCAAGTTTCTCACATGGCTCAAGTGGCCAACAAACAAATAAAGGCCCAAGTTTTTTCATAAGGCCTAATTGGCCCCCAAACAATTAAATATCCAAGTCTTTCATAAGGCCCAAAATCAATTGAAGGCATAAGAGATTCTTTTCTTAAACTCAAGTTCTAATTCTTTTTACAAATTCAAGATTTAAATATGGCTACAAAATAATCAAGACCCTAGAATTAAATAAGGCCAAAAAGATAATCAAAGCCCAAATATTCAAATTATGTCCAAGTATAATTAAGGCCCAAAGTATTAATGAGGCCCAAGTTTAATATAGGCACAAAGTTATTAATTAGGCTCAATCCTAATCTAGACCTAAATTCTCAATAAAAGGCCCAAGATAATCAAAAACCCAAGTATGTGTCTTGAGACCAATATTTTTACGGCTCATATTTTTTTATTTAATAAAGGCCGAACAAAGCCCAACAAAACAAACCCATGAGAATTAATCAATGCATTGGATCAAGCCTAAACTTTCTAAATTCAAGTGCAAGCAACTTTTAATATTAAGCCCATAACTTTTATTTCTTTTTGACCCAATTCTTATTTTCCCCACGTGCTACATATATATATAATAAAGGCCAAACAAAGTCCAACAAAACAAACCCATGGGAATTAATCAATGCATTGGATCAAGTCCAAACTTTCTAAATTCAAGTGCAAGCAACTTTTAATATTGAGCCCATAACTTTTATTTCTTTTTGGCCCAATTCTTATTTTCTCCACGTTATTTATATATATATATATATATATATATAAAATAGGGGAGGGTTCCAACTCCCAACTCCCACCTCCCACCTCCCACGTGCCTTAATTATTACTTTTGGGGCTTTGATATCGTTAATTAATTCTGTAGATAATGTTAGAAATTAGTCATCCATACTACATATATCTATGATAAATATGTATATGTTTTCCTTATATACATATATATCTCTACAACCACCCTTGTTTTGAACCAATGTAGTGTGTTGTTTTGATAAAATCCATACATCTCCTGTCATTCCTTCACCAAAGCCTCGTGATCACCCTAAACCTCATCATGGCTCTCTCTTATCACATCATCCAAGTCTCTCATCTTCCTTTTATATATATATATATATATATATACACACTCCCTATTCCTACTCAACAACCCCTCATTTCTCAAGTCATTCAATATTCAAGTCAAGTCTTTCATACTTATCACTATTTTTGTACCATTGGTGAGCTCATATGAAGACTTCTTCCAACTTCTCCTTAGCTTATAAAAAGGACCCAACACCCCTCTTTTCTCCCCATTTGGTCCAACCACTTCTAAGAGAGAAATATAGATAGAGAAGAAGAACAAGACGAAGAAGAAGCAGGAGGAGGAGGAAGAAGGAAGAAGGAAGAAGAAAGAAAAAAGAAAGAAGAAAGAAGAAGAAAGTGTGGAATTAATCTAAAGCTAAGTCTTAATTTTCTAAGTTCAAAACTTCAAGGTAGGAACCTCCTACTACTCTATGATTCTTCTTCTCTAGCCATGCTTAAACAATATTTTCATAACTTTAAAGAAGTGAAAACAAAACTTTGAACCATGGATGCCAAATGAAGAACCGAAATGAGAAACAAGTTAAAAATTGATTTGGTTGAGACTTTGTTTGTCTCATTCTTTCTTTGACTTGAATGAATATGTTAAATATATGTTTTTGAATCTCTGGATATTCTATTTTTTGGTTTGTTTGATGGTATGGAGATATGGCATAATTAAGAAAGAAAGGAGCAAAGTTTATAGGTCAAAATCGATAAAAAAAAGTCATTTTTCTCTCTTTACCCGATTTTATAGAAGAACCAAACATATGCTAAATAAAAAATTGTTTTACTGGAGCTTCCTTGGGATATTTTTAACATGTTTGATTTTTGGTAGAACCTAAAAATGTCTCTTGGTTACCCAAATAGAGCCTTTATGGTATTGTGCCAAAATTAGTAGAAAAATAGTCCAATTTCCTAAATTTTTGAAAAATATTGAAAAATCTCCTCAGTGCCAATTTTATGTCTAGAGCTAGATTTTTGAATTATATTTCATTTAAAATTTATTTGATGATATTTGGTTGGACGTTTTTTTCATAAAAGTATTTTTCCCAAATAGTGTCGATTTTTAAACAGATTCTGTTCAACCTATTTTATCCCATGTTTAAAAGCAGTTTTGAGTCTTGCTTTCTTTTCAAATAGTTTTCTAACATGTATATCTATCACCTCGTCAAATTGCATGACAAACCATTGAGTTTTGGTATTTATTAAGTATTTTAATTTGTTGCAAAACGAATTTGAAATTTCAGGTTTAAATGTTAAGTGGTACTTTATGTGTGCCCTACTTGTGTGCATTCTTTAATTTGTCAAGTATGAGTTTTCTTGTGTTGTTATAGCATGTTTGAGTATTTTAAAGAACATTGTTTATCTCATGCTACACACATGCTAGCTTGATCATGATCATTTAGGGATAGTTAAACGTTGAACCTCAAACAAACATCTCTTTTTAAATAACTGGGTTTTGACATGGGCAAGGGTTTGAGTGATGTGTTATGGTGTTAAGGATGGGTCCACGTATTCGTGATATGTTGTGGCCGTTCTTTATCTCAATTCGTCTCACGGCACTTAGCCACCTACATGTAGTATGGGATGGGAAGAATGATAATGGTAAACCATTGTAAACACCCCAATTTGACCAAACCGTATCTTAGGTACCCATCCTGAGTGTTCTCTAATGATGAAGATACATGGAACTATGCTAAAACAATGCCTCCAGACAATTATGATGTCAAGAACTCGAGTTAAACCCTAAGAAAACACCCATATCCTTCTAAACATTCAGGCCACGACCTTTGATCCTTACGGCCGCCACCTTTTTATGATTTTAGAACATGCCACAACCTTTGAAGGTCACAACCGTGTCCTTTTTATGATCCTATACCAGGCCGCGAGCTCTGATACTCACAGCCGTGACCTTTCTATGATCCTACAGCAGGTTGTGACCTTTAAAAGTCACAGCCGTCATGGTTCGTACATTTTGTTTATGATCGCGACCTTCAAAGTTTACTGTCGCATCTTTCATGATTTTTGGACAGGTGAAAGCATTTTAAAGGACCTCAGTGTTACCCTAATACCTATAAATAGGCATCATTTTTTGGGAGAAAGGAGACACAATTCTAAGAGTCGATACTCTGCCGAACTTTATACCCACCCAATACTTTGCCAAATTCCATACACGTCCTAATACTACGCCTATTGCCCGAAATTGTATTCATTCCTCAGTCGAGTTCACGATAGGATTCCCGATGCACGAAAAGTTAGTTGACCTTGATCCATAGTATTTAAGGGAACGCTCGAAGACGATTGCTCATTTCAGGTAACCATAGAAAATCATAACATTTCTAAAACCATATTTCTTCTCTCTCGGAGGTCGTTATGATTAGGGTTACTATTTATTTATTTTCAGTTTTCTTTTGTTATTTACTCATCAAGTCATGTTAAACATGCATATTCCTTTTAGGTAACCCGTATATCATGTTTTTTGTATATTTGTATCCACTCACACACTAAACAAGAAAAAATGTCTCTGTAATTTTTAAAACATGACTGTCGCAACTTTTGGTTGTCATAGCCGTGAACCTTTTTTCGTTTAATAGGACAGCTGTTGTGTATATTTGTTATGGTTGTGAGGTTTTCATCATCTTTTGTCACGGCAACAACATCTAGTTGCCACGACCTTGATGTTCGGTTTGTGTTTTGTGGTTTTGTGAAAGTCAGCATGCCAGATGTGTTCTGTTGAATATAAAATAGTATGCTTTTTCTTATATATATATATTTGAGCTATTTCACACACTATATCCTTCAAAAGCACTCTTTTGTTTCTAGTTATCACGGCCCCAATGTTTGGTTTTCACTGCCGTGACCTGTATTTAGTCGTTTGTAGCGGTCGCGACCGTTGGTTGCCACGGCTGTGGTAAAATGTTCTATGTTTGTGAAGGCTGCAACCTTTATTTGTCATGGCTGTGAGCTTTATGTTCATCCAATAGTAAAAATCATGTTCTAGAATCATTCTTTATCTCTATTTTGAACCTATGTGCAGCACGATAGACCAGAAACTATACAACATACCCCATAGGATTTTTTCCTTTCTTTTGATAGGATTTTTAGTTTTTTTCCCCATGTTTTTTACTTTGGTTTTGTTCAAACAATAAATGTAGTATGTTTAGATACAAAGACTATATTGCATGACCCATAAGATCCTTCCCTCTTGCTTAGATAGAATTTTTATTTTCTTGTTTACTTTTGTATGAATTCTCTATAACTTCCCGTTCTATATAGATTATTTCTGAAAAATTTACAATAAGAACCAAAGATGCTAAAGTAAAGGCCAACCTAATAGTTGGGCGAAAGGGGTACCTCACATCTTCCTCTTTTGTACCTTAGCCTTTAAATTCTCTTTCAATGGTAACGTAGACCTGTGGCTCAAATTTTTTTTTTAGGTATTTCTAAAAAACCAAGTGGCAACTCCATTTTTTACGTGTTTGGATATTTTTCTCTTTTGTTATAAAATAAACCTTTTTTTTTTCAAAAATGGTTATCCAAACACTACCCTCGCCTAAAACGAAAACGGCCTACAATGCCACAGTCACACATCACGGCACTTAGCAGTACATATAATGCTAGACGGGAAGGGTGATGTTTCGGGACAAGGCGTATGTGAACATAGTGAATGGAAACATAATGGTACTGTGAAGGTGAGTGCCCGTTGTTGAAACGTGACGGTGAACATGGGATGGGTTTTCTTAGTGAGACTCGAAAACAGTTTTCTTGCACAATGATATGAAAACTACTGTGAACTTCATGTTGTTATTCTTAACTATTCTTCATCATGCATGTATGCTTTCTGTTGCCATGATTATGTGTGATGATGGTATGATAGAATAGTATTGGTTTTTCCTATTGGACGTCACACTACATGACGTCTTATGCCAGGTGAAAAAGAGATCAACGAGGAAGCAGCATCGAAAGACAAAGCAAAATCGAGGCTCACCCAGTCCCAAATCCTCTAGCTTAAACTTTTGGAAGATCTTGTCTTTTGAGGATTGAATGTAATTTTAATTCTTTTAAAGTTTGTAGTAACTCATTGGGTATGTAATATTAAAGACTCCTTTGGTTTGTAATAGTAAAACTTTCATTTTTTTGGACTATCTAATTGAATCATAATAGGTATTTTTAAAAAGTCCTCAAAACAATTAAGAAACTAAGCTTTTTGTAGCAAATGTTGTCTCCAAAAATCGGAGCGTCACAACTTGGTATTAGAGCTTAGGTTTCGAAGCCCTAGTGGCCTTGGATAATAAATAGAACTAGGTTTTATTTGTATTAAATATATATACACTTGTTATTTATACTTATAATGTACTACTATCTACTAAGTATAATATATGTAATTTATTTTTTTAGGATGTCATCTGCCTTGTATTCCAAAGAGAATGTCGAGGGAGGGTTGTTCGTCAACCCGGGAGGTTCATGTTCTTGGGAGAGTCTTACGATAAGATCCCGGAAGAGCATGACACCGAACCCAGAAACTATAATGAAGCACTACAATACAAGGATGCACAATTATGGCAAAAGGCTATAGAATCTGAGATAGAGTTCATGTACTCTTAATCAGGTCTGGGAGCTTGTAGATCCATTAGATGGGATAAAACTCATCAGGTGTAAATGGATCTTCAAGAAAAAGAGAGGAGTGGACGGGGAGGTAGAAACCTTCAAAGCTAGGCTTGTTGCGAAGGGGTT
>JAULJZ010130452.1:0-10927 GCA_032270985.1 Heliamphora pulchella | reverse complement strand
TTTCTACAAAAAGAAAAATATTATAAAAACTTGACATAGTCGAATAGTTGATATCCAGCAGTCGCCAAAGAAAAAAATAGTAATTTAAAAAAAACATCTACCATTAACAAAACCCACTCGTCTAAACAGATAAATTAAATATAAAAATAATATTTAACCAATTAACTATTATACCAAATAAAAAGAAAGGAAAAAATACATAAAATAAGTTTATATTATCATAAAAAAAAGATGAAGATAATGAAAAGGAAATGGGAGGGAAAGCTGATGTGATTGTGAATAGATGATTGAGGTGTGAAAACTTAATAGGTGAAAAAACATCTCAGCAACTTAATTGAAAATATCTCAGCTCTTAAACATGCCATATAAGATATTTTTGTCCACGTAGGACACTTTTAAAAAACATCCCTTGTTTTATTATATAGAAGTTTCAAAAATAACTGATTATAACTCACAATAACTTCTCCTAACTACTCTAAGCATGAATCATGCCAAATGTTTTTTAAATAACTTTTGTTAACCAAGATGTTTTTCTCTTGAAGTGTCAATTGCCATCATTCGCATGTTTTATTTGGGCATTATAAATATTGAAATATTATCTTCAAGCAAGCTAAGTTAAATTCTATAAGTTATTCGGATATAAAATAATATCCTTATATAGAATTTAACAGAGACATCGACAAAATAATATATGACGTGAACGTTGTTTAATTATTATTATGTGTCGAAAAAATTAACAAATTATGGTATAAACAAGAGTATTTAATAAATTTTTATTTATTTTTTATTATTAAATAAAAAATACCATATAAATAATATTACATAATTTTACAATTAAGAGTAACTATTACTCCACATTTTCATTCTACATCTGGAGCGCTAGCTTCACCGCACCCAACCATTTATGGGCCAACTGAGATAAGACAGACCAACATAACATGCTGAGAGAGAAGAAGCATTTATATCTATATTACAAGTTAGCTCATGATGGGACATGTATCTTTGCATCCTACGGCTCCTCTTCATTACAGGAAATCCAACGGTGGAGAGGCTTATTACACACGAGAGAGCTTGAGCTCTCTGTCTCATCCAACGGCCTCTCTTCTCTTATGGTCATCCAACGGCCGAGACTGAGCTCCCTGTTTCTTCTTTCACAGTCGCGGAGCTCTACGCCTCTCTGACACCGCCGCCCGGCGCCTGGTTTCTCTCGCCCATCACTCTCTCGCACTCTAATCTCCAGCGCTCGAATCTCTCTCTCTTTATCTGACGCTCACCGCCTCTCATCATCGCTCATTGCCGTTCACCGCCGCTCTTCAGTCTCTCCCTCTCAACCGAGGTATGGCCGTCTCTCTCATTCTCGGATATTTTTCACTTTCTCAGACTTTTCTTTGCATAGCTCTCCCTGTACTCTCTTTCATTGGCCTCTCAACACCTGCCCCTCTTTTCTCTCTCTAAACTCCATTCCCGCTCTTCAAGGGATTTGTGGTGTTTTTGGTTTTTGCTTAGATGTGTTGAGCAAAACATAAAGCACCTTACAAACATCAAAACTGTATCAGTAAATTAATAAATCTTTTATAATTAGAAAACATCCCAGCCAAACTCCAAAATCCCTTAACACCTAGCCAAACTCCATCTTTTTAAGTCGTTTGGTTTTTTTTTCCTGTTGGCTTGAACCTTAGCAGGGTAATTTTTTTGCTTTACTATTTTAGTTGTAAAAATAAAATAGCCTCGGTTGAATAACATTAGAAGTGATATTCGAACAAGATGTTTTTCTTTTTCAAATTATTTTCGCTGTTGACATAGATTTAATGTATATATGCACGTATTGTGTTTGACAAAATATCCATAAGTCACAAAATAAGTTACTGCCCTCTTTACCATGGCAACTAAAATGGGAACTTCCAGTAACATGAATTCTTAAGTGTTAGAATATTAGATTTAGATTGATTAGAATATTAGATTGATTTTATTCTGATTTGATTTTATTCTATTATATCTTCTTATTGTTTATCCCTATTCGCCTATAAATAGGCCATATCTTGTACAGTTTCATACACAGAGAATATACAGTTATTTTCTCTTCTCAATTTCTTCATGGTATCAGAGCTACGTTCTTGTAACCTCTAATATTTTTTCCGGCGTCGTCGCGGTGATGTGGCACCACCGGCCACATCACCACGACAACACAGGGTGTCGCCACCTCCGCCATCGCTGCCTGAAGCTCCGCTGCCAAGGCCGAAACCCTCGCCGCCGCCACCGCTGCTACCGTCAGGAACCAGTTTGACCGGATGCACCTCCCTCGCCGGCAAGACGCACCCGCGGGGAAGAAAGTCGCAACCTACGAGTGTCTCAAGCACGCTGGACTCTTCACAAGGGTTTTTTATTAATACTATTATAACAAAATAATAAAAGAAGGGTAAAAGTAACACAAAGTTTGACGAACATCGTCACTCCAATTCATCAATTATCTAAAAGAGAGTAAACACATAAATTTTATCATTAGTTTTTTTTTATTAGAAACTACTGTGAGACTTAAATTATAAATTCAATATAAAATCGATCAAAAGAATTATATCAAATGTAATAAAACACAGACATCAAAAGAAGAGAAAGTGAAAAGAAAAAAAAAACCCTCACATAACGAAAACGGAACCTCCACTCACAAACAAAAGACAAAAAATTGAACACCATGAGCCAAACAGTATCGACTTTTTTTTACAGCCAACTAAAATATATTTCTTCAACCATTTGTCACAAAAAAATATATATTAAAGGTCGGGTGTTGTCTAGTCTTAATTTTGGTGTTACCGATCTGACAAACATCCATATTCGAATAAGTTACCCGAAAAAATAGTAAGCGGAGAACAAATGATAATGAAAGAAAAAATACACTAAAAACTAAAATATAAATCACGCATGAAATAAAATAAAATAAAAGAGGGAAAAAAATAGAAGATGGAGACCAACATAAAAAAAAAAAAAAAGAAATTAGAAACAAAGGAGGAGATTTGAGAAGAGAAAAACTAGAGGGGTTACCGCCATCAGCTCTTTCACCCTAGCTATTTTTTAAAAAAAAAATAGATAGAAAACTTTAGAGGTAGAGAAAAAATAAATAAATAAATAAATAAATAAAACCCCTTTTTATCATTAATTAAAATATTGAAAAAAATTAAAATTAATCCATAATTCATCGGTATTTTTTTTTTCAGATGTTTAGGCTTAGAGTAAGCATCCTCTTTTTCAATAAAAGAAAAGCCCCAATTTCATTGCTAGTTTGTTTGCAATATGATGAAAATGTTCTTTTATTTATTTGGTTTGAAAAAGAAAAGCCCCATGCATCAGGGGCCATGAATCAACATGCCTATTTGAAGGGCTGTATGGGAAAAAATGGTCAAGAAATTATAGAGGCCTTGTTACCAGTTTAAAGTTAACTTTTTAACTTTTTTTACTTAAAACTTCTAAAAAGTCAATGGTCCAAAATGCTTTTTTTTTTGCATGGTGCCTTAAAATCACTTGTTAATCAAACGAATATTTTACTTATTTAATTAAAAATTAAAAAAAGCAAAAAAAATCTAATTTTAACCCAAGTTACTTGCGCCGTTTAAAAATTCGCTCAATCTGCTCAACCGCCCGCACCCACCCACACAGCACCAACCCAAACAAATTAAAAGAAAAGAGCAAGGCAAATTGAGCATTTAAGAAAAAGAATACTCATGTCAGTTGATGGTGTTATTACTTAATTACTTTTAATTTTATTCTTTACTTGTAAGTCATGGCCATTATACTGTAATCTATAGTTCATAAATCATAACTTCAGATCCTCAATAAACAAAACAAAACTTCTAAAGTAATGAAAATATTTTATTATTTTTATAGATCACTTCTAAAATATATAGCTTTGTTTTAATCTTAAATTAATTGGCATTTTAATAAAATATTTATTTAATTTTCAAACTGTTAATTCGTCCAATTCGTCATTGCAAAGCTACCCAAAAAAAACAACTATTTTACCAATTTTATGAAATGAGTGATTCGGTAATGGGTTAAAAAATTTTAGATCACTATAAATGGTTTGATTAATAAATTTTTATTCATTCCGCTCCACACCAATTCATGCACACCCTGGCAGGTTACCAATCACGGCCTTACTATGACAAAATTCCATTTGTCATCCATAATTGAATATCATTGGAGAAGTTTCTCCAAAAGTGATATGTGTAGCCCTTGTTTAGTTTCAATTTAACATTTTATTTCTATAATGAACAAAAATTTTATTTATTTAACATGAAGTCAATAAAAGCAAAAAGAAAAACTACTTTAAGCTGAGTTACCCAAAAAAAAATTAAAAAAAAAAAAAAAGAAGAAGCAATGTACCAATCAAGATCTCAAACAAGTATTCCATAATACTCCAAATCAATAATAACTCGAAAAAACCTTAAAAACATACCGCTAAACTGTCGTAAAAGCACATCTACTACATTTAATAAAGTTAACGCCATCTCTCTGCATACTAATTCGACCAGCTATTTCTCGAAACAATATAAACAAGAATCGAAAATCTAAGTAATAGGAATGGTTTGCTTATGAGAGTTTTAAGAATTGTTTTCAACCAGATTGTCAACAATAAACTGCCAAACAAGAATGATGAACAATTAAATTACCTGTCTAGTTAATCCCAAGATCTTCATGAAGATAAATGTGCAAGACAGTGAGGGAACTTGAGAGGAATAGTTGCCACCGGTTCATTACTTGAGACTCTTCCTTGGCTTGCCTTTGCCAACAAATGTCCCAATGCTATAGATACTGGAAATGCAACAGCATTCCCTACTTGTATATACCTGAATATGATGGAAACTAATAAGCGTTATCATTTTATCCGCGGAACTTTGACTTGGCCTAAGCCCAACTGGTCTAAGCTCAATTTTCAAGCATAGTGAATATGCCCAAATAGTGTTCATATCGGCATTGATATAGGAAATAAAGTCTAGTTCGCCCAACAGCCCGAACGTTGTAGCCTACCCATTTTTATTCTCAACTTTAAACTTTCATTCTCTAGCAAGAAGGAATGGAAACAGTGTTGGGCGGATTTATCCGATTTTGGTAAGACTTGATCTAAATGGTAGTTCAAATTCAAGTCGGTTCAATGAGGGGACCAAAACTACCTTTCAGTGGCCAAAATAAATAGCCAAACAAATCTACTCGGCTGATCCATTTCTTGCAATCTTGATCAGATGGACCGGTCCATTTTTTTTGTGCAACTTGTTTTTTGTGATTCGAAGCTTTTGAATTGACTTATGTTAATAGGTGTTCGGTTTCTATCAAGCTCCAAATCACGTTCACACTCAGTCACTCCTCGTGAGTATATAAAGCTAAGAAACTATTTGTCAATTTCTATCATGAATTTGAAATAAAAAATGATTCAAATAAATCCAATATGAACCTTAAGATTCTCCAATATTTTCCGCTCAAATACTCAACCAGAATGTCAAGTATTTGATGGGAGAATGTTGTGATGTTACATCCCATATCAATAGATATAGAAAACAAATGTAACCTATAAACACTTGGATTGCTAATAATTTGAACTTAAACATTTTGGGTCTCAATATTAGACAAATAATCTGCTTGGTCGTTATAATTTTTACCATGTTATGAAAGGAGGAGAGAAAACAGAAAAAAAAAAAGGGTTACTAGAGATGAAAAAACTATTTTCTGATTGAAAATAGCTATTTTTGGTCTTTTCTAACTTTCTAACTCCACATGAAGAGAAGCAATGGAAAAGTAAAAAATTTATACCAAATTATAAAAAAAAAAAACTATAGAAAAACAAAAAAGAAATAACTATTTTCCACTAGGTAAAACAAACACCACCTATGATCAAGAAAGAGCAAGTGTTCAAAACCTGGTTGTGAGGTTCTGCTCTTGTCACTACTGTTAGTACAAATTCATCCCACCATAACCGCGCAAAGGGTCTTTCATTATATAACTCTTATGTTGTTAAAAACAAAAACAAAAAAACAAAATGAAACAACATTTTATATTCAGAAGATTAGGGAAAGAATATGTGCATACTTGGTTGATGTTCCACGGACGAATGTCATAGCATAATCTGGAACCTATTTTATTCATTGCAAATTTGAAACATATTCAATGAAGAGAGAATCAAAGGAGTCCCGTCTCCTCTTCAATTCTTTAAGAATTGGAGAGACCTCTATTTCTCTTTTTATAGTAATTAAGTTGGGCTTACATCAATGATTCAAATCGATTATCTTATAGAACTGGAAGAGAACATCATTTATTCAAAAAAAAAAAGTTAATTTCTGATCATGAGATTATCAAAAAAGTTAATTTAAAATGTAACTGTCTATTTTTTTTTTTTTTTAAGTAGTAAGGTGATTCAATCATGAGATTATCAATTTCTGATCAATTTAATTTTTTTTCACAAATGGTCTTTTAAACATGCTAGCTCTACAAAATGAATGGTTCAAAAGCATTAAAACTTTTTCAAAAAGGCATGTTGTGTAGGACACCTGCGTCAAACATAGCACTCTTCGAACGCTCTTCAACTCATAAATTTGTGCCCATCACTTTTTAAATATTTTTTAATTAAAAAATTAAATTTATAATATGATACATTTTTTTTTTGATAATTTGATGAACACTTCAACTACATTTCTTAAACTATCTAAACACGACTATATAGCAAATTTGTGCTTAGTAACAATATTTTTACATTCTTTAAAAATTATGCAAGCTAAATATATTTTGAAATATTTATAATATAAAATATAAGATATTTTAAACTTTATTAGTGATATGATGTATATTTTTAATTATCACTTAAGAATTATTCATATATTTAAGATATAATAAATATATAAAAATATAAATTATGAACGTGTCCTAAACCCATTGTGTCCTACATTTTGTAAAAATCAATCGGCGTGCTCGTGTCTCCGATACCTGGTTTCAAATCGTAAAGTGAATCCAAGTTGAACTGAAATCAAAGAGAGGAGTGCTTAGGAGCAATGCAATACCAGAGGTTTCCCTGAACTGACTTTCTGCCTTTCCACGGATGGGTCCCATTCTACCTTCTTGTTTGGGCCCACCAAAACACCAGGCAGATCCCGGAAGTTTGCTCCCTGTGAAAGAAAACCCAGGAAAGATAATCAGGAATCGTGCATGATTGAAGCTAATTTCATGAGGGTTCTGATCAGAACATCAAACAATTGAACCTTTCTTTTCGGAATAAGACAAACTCTTTCATAATCATCCTTGTTCAATTGCAAAGGTATGTGATCATACAGCATCTTCTTTTGGGATTGACTCTTTGCAGCAACGACAGAGTGAAACAGATCTAACATAGCAGAAATAAATGTATATCAGATGCTTAAGCTTCGCATATTGTTGGGATTTTTAGTCACAAATTCCCAAAAGATTAAAATTAACTAATTTAGGCAATCAAATAAATCCCGTGTAGACTTCAATCCACAATAACAAATACAAAAAAATAAAAAACAAGAACAACAAAAAACGTACATAATTCAGCTGACTACCTACCTCCACGAAAGAAAAGAAATAATCTACTATGTAAAAATAAGGATTACAATGATCACTCTCTATCTTGCAATATATCTGTAGCTTCAAATTGAGCATCTCACCGTCTTTCTATACTCTCTAATCTCTAAAACTGAGTCTCACAATGTATATTAAAGATTCTCTCATATCTCCTACAATTTTAATTTATACTAGTAGATAATTTCTAATTCTAGTAGAAGAATAAATTCTTAATAAGAAAATAACAATTTAATCTATTCTTTTTCACCAAAAATAACGACAAAAAAAACCAAAAAATTAACAACATAACTAAAAATGTACCAAAATAGACAATACTAAAATAATTAGCAGACGCCCATATATAAGCCCTCAAGTTTGTAGATTTGCTGATAAAGGTGGCGTTTGTCCTAGCTGGTGGAAAATATCTTTTTTTCATTATTTCTTTTGTATTTTTTTATATTTTGATATAAACTTTTTACTTTTCCTATTCTTCCCACCATGAGAATTTTAAAGGGTAAATACTTTTTGATCAAAGATGAAAAAAATCTATTTTTGATTGAAAATATTTAAATAGCATTTTTTTGTCCTTTTTGAATTTTTTTTATTTTTTATTTAATATTTTTTTACTTTTTTTATGACGAGAAAAACTAAAAATTATAAATGTTCAAAATAAAATTATTAAAAATAAAAAATAGTTATTTGACAGAAGTGTAAACTGGCAAAAATTGGTGTATAAGCATGCAAAGCAAATTCCACAAGTAAAATGTTACTTAACAAGTGCAAGTGGACAAGCCTGTTGATTTTAGATTCTTTAACTAGATTTGTTTCTTCATGTGTGAGTTCTAAGTTAGAATTTAGAATTCATTTGGGCCGGGGGCACAATTTAAAAAAAAAAGTTTATAGCTTTAAAGTTCTTTTGAATCTCCTTAACATCATTTACCTAAGTAGGCAACCCAAATGGGTGAATTGGGTTTCTAAACGATAAAGACTAAAAATAATACTAAAAAATTTAACAAAAGACCCAAATATATAAAAAGTTTATGCAACGAATGATATCATAAGATAGTGAAGATAAGTAGCAAATGCCAAGGTATGTTAGCAAGCAATGAATCAACAATATAGAGAGAAGGGAAAAGATAGCAAACTCAAGATTTAAAGTGGTTTAGCTCCAACTTAACCCTACATCGACTCCACAAGGTCCTCGAGTATTTTCACAATTCTCGAAATAATTTTACAACCTAGATTCTTCGCAAGTGCAGCCAAGACCTTTATAACGAGTAAAATACCCACTCGGGAGGTATTCTCACTATGCCTTGTTTTGAATCTCTTGTTTCAACAAAAGTGTGTTTGAGTATTAAATATAAAAATACAATCATTCACATACATATTATCTCCTTAAGAGTAGAAAGATACAATGAAGTAGAAAGAAATGAATTTCTAGGGCTTAAGTATGTGAAAACTTGAAAGCTCATATTGAATTCTTTATATCGCTTTTACTTCAAATTGAAGAATGTATCTCCTATATGTGCCAAAAAAAAAAAATTAGTTGCTAAAAATCTCCTTCAGTGCAAAATTCTCAATATGCCAAGAAGGTTACACTATCTCAAAGGAGTCCACACTTTTGTATGCATTGTTGAAACTGTCCAAAGGTGTCGACATTTTTAGTTCTAAAGATTTCGATACAATTGAGAGTGTGGGTGTGAGTATCTACGATGGACCAGAGTAGTGAAGTCTGCAAAAATACAGTGCACCACAATGGCTTGGAACCGTCGAAGGTAGAGGAGACAAAAGCTCTAGGCAACCTTGGGGAGAGAGGGAGAGAGGGTAGCAATGGAGAGCAAGCTAGACATATGGAGATAGAAGAGTTTATGATGTGTTGAGATGATCAGTTGTTAGTGGGATAGAGTTGCCTCCTTAACGCAGAATGCGGTGGGGATGAGAATGGTGGATAGGTAGTGCACAAAGGTCGAAACCCTAATTCGAGGTATTAGCCTTAAAACTCGACTATTTTATTAATTCAACTCTAATTAATACATCATTTGAGCCTCTAATTTATAGGCTTGAAACCCGACTCTAAAATGAATTAAAATCCTAACCTTAGGAAGTAAAAATCACACCTTAATTAAAAGATAACTAGAATCCTAATGATAGAAAATATTTTAAATAAATTAGATAACTATCAATTACAATTATTAGACCAAAAGGGTGTATTGGCTCGCGTCGAGCCATTAGGCTTAACCCGAGACTTCCAAATAAGATAACGGCTCTCAAGCCAATCAACAGCTACCCTATTATTTCTCCTTCGATGAAAAAAACTCAACGTCATCGAGTTAATAAGACAACCAAGGATGCCAAAAGAAAGAGAAATGCGACGAACCAACAGAGAGTTCTTCCTCAATTTGACAGTACATGAATCAATGGCACAAGTAAGCGTGTATTTTGTTTTGCCATCAACAAATGAATAGGTGTTAGCACGTCCAGCATTCTCAACATCACGGTCCCATATCTATGTACGACCTATGAGAATGTGACAAAGCTTAAGAGGAAGCATATCGCACAGCACCGTTTCTTTGAGCTTTCCAAGAATAAATATTACAGGGCATTGCTTGTCAATCTTGAGCTTGGTGTTGGTGATCCAAACCACATGATAAGGTGCGAGATGAGGCTATCCCTTTAAACCCAATTTCTTCACAGCTTATTTAAATACGGCATTGATGCAACTCCAAGTTTCAATTACCAAAGAACAAACACGATCATTGCACTTTACCTTGGTAGTGAAAATTTTGTCACACTGTAAAGCTTCAGTTTGTTTTTTGTCCTTCTAAGTCACAAGGAGATGACGAATAATACTCAGAGTACCAGCTTGTATTTCCTCATCAGAGGAGGAATCGACAGGATCAAGGGACTCAACAATCTAATGATCGAGTTTCACATTCACAATCTCCTTTACTTTCCAGTATAGCAACTGTTGAGTTGAGTGAAAAAAAAAAACCAAGAAATTGGGTTGACCGCTCGAGCGATTTTTTCACCGCTTGAGCGGTGGTGTCTGCAGGTGAGATACCGAGATCATATTTTAACCGCCCTATATACCGCCCAAGCAATCTATGCGAGGGTCACCTATTATAAACTGCTAAGATTGCAGCAACCATATAATAGTGTTATTTTACTTCTGATATTTTGTATTCCTCTCTTAAAAACTCTTTTTCCCTTGCAACTTTCAATCATAATAGTGAAATGTGTGATCCCGTGGAGGTAGGCACAGATTGTCGAACCATGTAAACCTTGTGTTTGTGCTTGGATTGTCTCTTTCTCTCTTCTTCGTTTATTATTCCTTGTTTGTGTGTTCGTAATTGATCTTGAGCGAGATTAG
>JAULJZ010130441.1:0-10927 GCA_032270985.1 Heliamphora pulchella | reverse complement strand
CAGTTTTACTTATCTTCATGACACATTCAGATACTTTTTGGTTTTGATGGGCCTGCGTGCCCCAGCTACTTATGGGCTTGCGTGCCCCTGTTTTCACTCTATTGGGCCCGGGTGGCCCAATTTATATTTTTGATACATTCTATGTATTTTTGTGCCATACTTTACGTGTTTATCTGCTTGTATGACTTTTTTTTATTTGCTATTCAATCTGCTGTGGATGCACAATGTCAAAATTTATACAAATCTTTCAAACTGCAAACTGATACACACCTGCCATGTTCAAACATGGCGGTCGCCATAACACAACATGGCGGTCGCCATTTCCAAAGAGACTGACATGGCGGTTTCCATTTACAAGTTGGTGGTCGCCTGGTTAAAGGGCTGATGTCACGGTACTATGCTTTTCAAAGTTGGCGGTCGCCACCTCCATAGTGGCGGTCGCCACATTGAACGTACCTTTTGTCGACATTTTGATTTCTCGCCCTTTCCTGTCTTATAAATACAGCCCTAGAGGCTCCATTTTTTGTTGTTCTAACCCAGATGGCTAATCCCCTTTCTTTATGGATTGAGGCATTCTCTCATGTTGAACGTTTAAACTTCGCCCCTTTCGGTATCAACTCCTTATTTCCTCTCATGGTCATAAAGATTGACGGGCCTTTGCTGAAAGCAACTGCTCAGCTGTGGGACCCACAATCCCACGTCTTTTGGTTCGACCTTGAAGAGCTATGCCCCACGGGGGAGGAGTTTGCTGCCATTTCGGATTTGACCCCTCGAAGCTCCGTTATAGTTCCCACTTTCTTTCTTTCAACCCGTAAGCAGATGATACAGCTTTCTGGTCTATCTAGGATGGAGGCCTCTCTTCTAACACAGGATGACTGTCATGACATACCTTGGATCATTGACAGATTCCGTCCTTCCGGTGACCTTGGTGACCTCGACATTCAACTGTGGTGATGTTATGCTCTTTGCTTCTATCTTCTTGCCCAGTATCTTCTTGTTCCCTCTAACGGGCGACTTAGCTGTGCACTGGTTGACATTACTGGTCAGATGTGGATGGGAAAAGACTTTGTACCACTTGTTCTGGCTAAGACGCTGTTGGGCCTAGATGCTGTTCATCGTTGTGAGACCACTACTTTTGCTGGCAACCCCTTGCTCCTTCAGGTAGATTCAAACCTTTCACTTTATCAAACTTGTGTCATACTGCAAAGCTCTGCTCTCACTGATCTAACTTTTTGCTGTAGATCTGGCTGATAGAGAATGTTAATCTTGTATAAAAACCACCTACCGATAGACACAGTCTTGCAGCTTTCCTTTACAGCCCTTATTAACAAATATGCACCACTAAGGCAGCCTGACGATAGTATCTCTCATCCCTTACTAGCCCAGATATCACCTGGCAGTGCTCCTAGTGGCGGATCCCTGCCATGACTCTGACTACCATGGATTACCCTGGTGTTCTATTGATTGGTTTGCGTCAGACTACTTTCTATTACCCCCATCGGATCATGCAGCAGTTTGGTCGCGATCAGATCATCTTTCCCAGTATCTGAGGTCGTTTATTCTCATCTGCGCTGCGGGCTCCATTTCTAGCATTGTATCAAGATGCCTGGTCGTCTCGTTCACATATAGAGATGCAGGAGCTGCAATGTCTCGAGCTTTCTACTGAGTATAAGGCATGGCTGATGCAGGATCGGGAGAAAAAAGATAAAGAAGAAGGAAAACAAGCAGCAAAAATGAGGAGGATTTGAGGCCTCCTGCTTTGTTTCAAAGATTTCACAGCTTTTTTTTTTGTTTGTAGAGTTTAGGACGTCTGTGCCCTTCCTTTTATTTTTAAAAACGGAGTAATAAAAACTTATGCTCTATGTTTAGGATGGTTCAAATTTATTCAAAGTTTTTTTTTTAATTTTAAAAATTAATTTGTATTGATCTTACTTAGATTAAAAGATGATTAAAAACAAAGAATATGGCCGGACTTCTTAAAAAAACTACCTACGTATCCCAAAAAGATGAAATCAGGCCATGACGTAGTTCAGGCTCGATTTGTTCTAGGGTATTGGCACTCTCTTTTGTGATGCCCTAACTTTTGCCAAGGTTATCCTTTTAGGTTTTCAGCCTTGCCGGCTGCTCTAACTTTTGCCTGAGTTGCCTTTTTGGTTTTCAACTCAGCGAGCTTTTATTTTCTCTTTATTTTTACCTCAAGGATAGTACTTTTTGAGTTGATCGAGATTAATTGGAGTGGAGAACACATTGCCATCCAAATCAATAATAATGACTGCACCACCGGTCATGATGGTTTTAATGAGAAACGGTTCGGATCAGTTTTGCTTGAACTTGCCTCTCGGGTCAAAGATAGGAGCTCTAATTTCCTTAAGAACCATATCTCCTTCTCTAAGGTCCCGGGTCTTGACATTCTTATTGAACGCTCGAGCTATGCTCATCTGGTATCCTTGTACATGAAACAGAACCTGCAGCCTTCTTTCATCAAACAAGAGCAACTCTTCCATCCAGTTCTTTTGCCATTCTGCTTCTGAAATACTGGCTTCGGCCACTACTCTTAGTGAAGGAATTTCCACCTTGATGGGAAGCACGGCTTCCATCCCGTACACTAAAGAGTATTGCATAGCTCCTGTTGAAGTTCTAAATGATGTTTTGTATTCCCAAAGTGCAAATGGTAGATGCTCTGGCTAATCCTTATGTGAGTTGATCGTCTTCTGTAGGATTTTCTTGATGTTCTTATTTACTGCCACAACCACTCCATTGGTCTGCAGCCGACATGGTGAGGACTTATGGGCCACTATCTGATATTCTTCGAAAAAATCCAAGACCTCTCCTTAAAAATGCGAGCCATTATCTGAGATGACCTCATGCGGGACCCCGTACTAGCAAATGATGTTTTGCTTGATGAACTTAGCAACATGAGAGGCTTTCAATACCAAGTAGGAGGCTGCTTCCACCCACTTGGTAAAGGAGTCAATGGCCACTAAGATGAACTCGTGCCCATTTGATGCCTTCAGTGTTACCTTACCGATCACATCGATGCCCCATACTGAGAAAGGCCATGGTGACGTCAGGTTGTATAACTGAGATGGGGGAACGTGCATGAGATTTGCGTGAATCTGACATTTGTAGTACCTCTGCACGAACTGTATGCAGTCTGTCTTCATTGTCATCCAAAAGTACCCTTGTCGCAGGATCTTTTTGGCTAACATATTTTTGCTCATGTGTGGCCCACAAACTCCCGCATGGATTTCTTTCATCAGTTCTTTACCTTCTTCATTGTTCACGCATAGTTTATTGACGTTAGAATGCCCTCATTTGTATAGTCTTCCACCGCAAATGACAAACTGTGCAGATAATCGTCATATTGCCCTTTTGTCCTTTTTGTTGGCAAACTTGGGATATTCTCCTTTCTCCACAAAGTTCTGAATGTCAAAGTACCATGGAATGTCATCAATTCTTTCCTCAATTGCGGCCGTCGTCTCGTATACCGACTTTCTCTTTTGTTCAATTATCAAAGGCCTCATTCTGACTCCGGATGGTATGTCAATCATAGATGCTAGGGTAGCCAGTGCGTCGGCGAACTTGTTCTGCAGTCTTGGCACATGGGTAAAGATCACTGATTCGAAACACGGTATTAATTTCTCTAGCTCTTAATGATAGAGAATCAAAGTTAGGTCCCTGACCTTCCATTCTCCTCTCGCTTGTGAAACCACCAGTGATGAATCTCCAACGACTTCCAACTTCCTTGCCCCTAATTCTAAAGTTGCCTCCAATTCAGCTAAACATGCTTCATACTCAACCTGATTGTTGGTAACTTCAAAATTGAGTTTCAAAGACAAAGGGACGTGGGATTCGTCAGGAGCGACAAGAATGACTCCTATTCCATAGCCATATTGATTGGATGCGCCATCAAAATATAAAGTCCACTTGTCATCCCCGACTTTCATTAGCTGTTTGTCAGGAAACTAGAACTCTGTGTCTTCACCTCCCTCAACCGGTTGATCGGCCAGGAATTCCGCCACTGCTCTACCCTTGACTGACTTTTGGGTGACATATTTAAGATCAAACTCTGATAATAACAGCAACCATCGAGCCAACCATCCTGTCAATGCCGGCTTTTCAAATAGGTACTTCAACATATCCATCCGGGAGATGATATTCACCGTGAAAAATAACATATAATGCCTCAGTTTTAGGAAAGCCCAAACAAGCCCCAACATGTCTTTTCTAATGGTGTGTACCGTATTTCTGACCCTGTCATCCTCTTACTTAAGTAGTAGACAGCCTTTTTTATTTCAGTTTCACCCTCTTGCGCCAGTATACATCCCATAGCCGAGTCAATCACTGACAGATAGAGAATCAGCGGCCTATCAGGTTCGGGAGGAACTAGAACATGTGAATTTTGCAGATACTATCGTACGGCATTAAAGGCGTCATGGCATTTCTGATCCCATTCAAACTCGACACCTTTCTTTAGCAGACGAAAGAGCGGCCCACAGGTAGTTGTCAGTTTTGCAATGAATCGACTGATAAACTGTATTTTACCCAGAAAGCCCCTGACTTCTCGCTCGGTCTTCAGAGGAGGCATTTCCAAAATTACTTTAATCTTTGAAGGATCAACTTTAATGCTTCGTTGCGTGATCATAAACCCGAGCATCTTTTCAGTAGTAACTCCAAAGGCACATTTCTTTGGATTGAGCCATATCTTGTATTTTCAAATCATTTCAAAGAACTTTCGCAGTGCTGTGATGTGGCCATCCCGATCCTTGGACTTGACTATCATATCATCCACGTACACTTCGACCTCCTTACGTATCATGTCATGCAGTAACGTTGTGGCAGCCATCTGATAGGTTGCCTCTACATTCTTAAGACCAAATTGCATAATGCGGTAACTATAGGTCCCACAAGACGTGGTGAATGTCGTCTTTTCTCTATCCTCGGGATCTATCAAAATTTGGTTGTACCCGGAGAAGCCATCCATGAATGACAGCAAGGCGTGCCCCGCTGTACTGTCTACCAAGACATCAATGTGTGGTAGTGAAAAATCGTCTTTCGAGCTAGTCTTGTTGAGGTCCCAAAAATCCACACATACTCGGATGCGTCCATATTTCTTCAGCACTGGGATAATATTAGCCACCCACTTTAGATACTCAGTTACCATGATGAATCCTACATTAATCTGTTTGGAAACTTTTTCTTTAATCTTCAAAGCCCATTCTGGCCGGATTCGTCTTTATTTTTGTTTGACCGATTTGGCATCAAGGAATTAGGGGATATGGTGTTGGACAATGTCAGGATCAATTTCGGGCATATCCTCATAAAACTATGCGAATACATCCTTGAATTCTTTTAGTAAAATTATTAATTGTTCTTGTTCAACTAAAGATAAAGAAGAACCAATTTAAACATTTTGCGGGTTATTTTCATTACCCAAATTTATTGATAAAGTTTCTTCAATTATTAGTTTGTTACGCATTTCTTCTCCTCTTTTTATTAAAAATTTTATTTCTTCAGGGATATCCCCGTCAAACTCAAAATCATTGGAAAGCGTATAAAATAAATCAAACAAAGCAGAGTAATAGGAAATTTCGTTCATTTTATTGAAGGAAGATGGAATTACAAACTCGAAAGCATAAACAGGGAGAGGTGCACAAACAGATGTGCCCTCAACCACAGACTCAGACTCAGACTCAGACTTGAACTCGGAACAGACATCATGTACACCACATGACTCTAAGGTCCAGTTCTTCACTTCCTTTGTAGCCACGTTGACAATGAGCTTGGTGCAGTCAGTTGGCGCGCTGAAGCCCATCATGAAGCAGCCCGAGTCGGTTACTTTCAATTATACCATCTTTTCATTGAACAATGTTCCCATGCCGATTCCATCGAGCTTGTTAGCCCAATCTTCCTTTTGAATCTTCTCCTCTTCATCTTCCCCTTTCACTTCCTCCTCGGTATCAGACAACTAATGGCTGAAAAAGATCTCCAGCCCTGGTAGTTTTTGATTGGTTTCTTCGTTGATCCATGGTTCCAAAAAGCCGCAGTATAGAAAATCTTCCCCCTCTTTAACAAAGTTCCCATTGAGAGTTCCTGAATAATTGACCTTCCATCCCTTCTTAGGCCCTTCCAAATCCTCCTCCATTGATTTGTATCCAAGATCAAATTGACAAGAAGCTGGCAATACCTGAACAGATTAGGGGATTTCTTGATGTTTACGCCCTAGTCCCATACCCGAAAAGTAGGACATTTGCCTCATCATCGTGATTGCCCTTGGGTTGATGTACCTTTCCTCCTCATTCATTAGCATCTGGACAGCCTGTGCTTCATCAAATCAGAAACCACTGAGCGATACATCATCTTCACTATGCTGAACTTTCAACATAGTTGAGCCCTCTCCTCCTCTTGGGGGATGAATGCTGTCTTCTCTGTGAATAGTTAGAATTGTCCCATTTCTTATCAGCTTTAATTTTTTATGGAGAGTCGATGGTACAGCCTGAACACTTGGGTCATGCAACCAGGGTCTACCCAACAACAAGTTGAAAGACGCCGGTACATCTAGTACATAGAACTCGATCGATGTTTCCTAGGGCCCCACTGATATTGCGAACGATACGAGTCCCAGTATGTCCCTCCTTGTATTGTCATAGGCTCGGACTCCTTGATTGCTCGGTGTGAAGTGCTCCGTATTTAGTCCTAAACAGAGTGTTGTTCTGAACGGACATACATTTAATGCAGACCCATTATCAATAAGAGTCACAGGGACCCATTTGTCTAGGGATTTAATGGTAATGTGTAGCAGCTTGTTATGATTTCTTCCCTCTGCTGGTAAATCTTTATAAAAAATGACTTTTAGCTCTACCGCAAACAGAATAAGTCCAATCAATTGCTCCAGGGTGACATCTATTGAAATGCTGGTTTTATTCAGAACCTTTAGCACAGCTTGTCTGTGTTTATGTGAGGCCATCAGTAGCTCCCAAATGCTAATATTGGCTTACGTCTTCTTTAACTGCTTCAGCACTGCATCTTCCTCTTCTTCTTGTTCTTTCTCCTTCCCTTTTCTGCTTGGTTGCCCTTTCTCCAGCTCGGCTGACTTGAAATGCCACCCACTTCTAGTTAGATGTTCTATTCCCTCCTTGGGATCCCACAATCCCGGTATTATATTCTCAGCCTGTCTTACTTCATCTATGCATTGAGGGCTTTCAAATGCCCACAAATCATTTAATCCACCAACCATTGCTCTTCCTCTTCTTTCTTCATCATACTCTATAGCCCATGTATTATCAACTTCCTCCCAAATGTCTTCTTCGATAAAATCCACCTGATGTTCCCGAGCAGCCTAAAAAGTGGTCCACTCCGCTCCGTCTGATTTCAGCACAACTCTCACCAACCAATAAGACTGCATCTCGTCGACATATATCTCTTTCTCAAAAAGTTGGGAAAGAGTGATGCCATCAAGCACGTGGCCGAACCCATATGGCCGGGCTGGATAGTCCAACGGCCAGTCGTCTTTCTCATTATGCTATTCTTCCTCCTGTTGGATAGCTGGGAATGCTATCTGATACCATCCTCAGGCACCATCATCCCATTCTTCCATCCTATCCCAAGCATTTCTAACCATAATAAACGAGCATGCTATCTGATCCTCAGTCGCCGAAACATGAGGACGCGGCAGGCATGCTGAACTTATATATTGGTTCGGATCTTCTGATTACCCTAGAGCTAGACAATTCACCCCCGACTGCTTAGCATGGTTTGGTAGGGGATTAGTTGTGACGTTTGGTTTTAAAGCGGCAGAGGGCGGAGGGATTACCTTATCGTCGGTGAGATTCTAGATCTCATAGCGCAACCTTAGACACTTATCAGTCAAATGCCCGTGGCCTTTGTGGAAGGCACAGTATTGGAAAGCATTAAATCTTGGCAATAGGGGATCAGGTACAGGCATGGGATCCAGTGGCTTGATGAGCCCTTTTTCGACGAGTCGACTCAGGGTGGTGGATAAAGAAATATTAAGGGAAGTGAACACCCTCCTTGGCCTTTGGTGCTGTTGTCCATTGTCTGACTGTTGGGTATTATTGGATTGTTAGCCAGAAGAGGATGAATTCTGCAGGTTTACCTCGTTCGGGCGAGACACGAAATTGGTGGCAGCAGATTAGTTTTGGTTGGTTGCAGGGAATGTCCTCCTTAGTTTCTGGCTAGGTTCGGCTTTCTCGATATCTCCAGACTCAATGGCGTCTTTAATCTGTACTCTAGAGTCAAATAACTGTTCAATGGTAGAAAGCAGTTGAGTAATAAGATACCATTTTAGTGGAGACCGCAGATTCTTAATCACGATCCTCACTTATTTCTTCTCAGCGGGTCGATTTGTCATCTTAGCGACTTTACCCCTCCACCGAGTTAAGAAATCAACAAAAGACTCCCGGCTCTCCTGTCGAGTGATTTTGAGCTCTCTGGTGGTGACGTCCAGTTGGACATTGTAACTGTACTAACTAACAAAAGTCGTGGCTATGTCCTCCCAAGTTCTAATTTTTGGCTACCTCCAAAGAAAAAAACCACCTTTGTGCAGCCCTAGAGAGTGATCGATGGAAAAGTTGGGCTTTGAGCTGATCATCAATTTCCATGGGTGAGAGAGTTCCAACGTACATTCTCAGATGAGTCCGGGGGTCACCAGTACCATCAAATGTCTCCATCTCTGGCATTTTAAATTTTTCAAGCAGTTTTGCATCTGGGAATAGGCATAAATCGCCTACATCTAGCATATACTCTTATACTCCTTTAGCCTTTTTCAGCACCTTCTCCATTCGATCGATCTTTTCCGCCAGTGTAGACTCCCTAAACTGGGCAATGTTTTCTTCTTCTACCACTACCGGGCAGGGAACTCGAGGTGGCACAGCAACTTGCAGTACCTCCAGTCATTAGTTATTGTCCCAGAAGTCTTTGCCATTCTCATTTGTGTCATCCAGTTGTCCATTCACAATAGGCATACGGGCCTGAATTGCCCAGATCTGCGCCTGACATTGGTTTTGGGCTTGGATCTGTTGCTCCACAACTCTTTGTATCTCAATAATAGCTCTCATCAGAGCTATCAAGTTCACCTCATTCTCTGCCATTTCAGCTGGCTCAGTTAGCTGTTCAGATACCCTATAAAGTTTGTCCGTAACTGATCTTGCCCAAACACGTGTCAACTGTGCTCTTCTCGGCTCAATGATCTAGACCCGAAGAAAACCTGGATCTCAAAAGAAAAATAACCAGTATCAAATATTTCCCGATCAAGAAATTCGATGATAGATAGCAAATATCCCAGATATCTGAAACAGAAAATCATAGGCAGATAATCACGGAACCTATAACAATGCCCCTGTCGGACTCATAACAACTGAACCGGTTTGACTAAACCCGGGTGAAGAAATGGGTAGTACTCCAGCAAGAAAATAGAGCTAGGCCGAGGGGAGTGGTTTGACCTAGAATCCTAAGAAAAAACAGGCAGCATAATGGTAAGAAACTAACTCACGCAGGTATAACAAGGATCTAAAGGAAACGAGCCTAAACAAAGGCGGGGGTATGAAACTAACAAATCGGGAAGAACTTAGAAGAGAGAAACTACTCTAAAGGCTTCAAAACAAAACACGGGCATAACCCCGAGAAAAAAAACTGTGGCATGAAAACCAAATATGGTGAAGAACAAAACCCAGGTAAGAACCCAAAAGAAAAGCTAACCTAAACAAAGGATGAGAGAAAACCTGGGCCGAACTCGGAAGAGGAACTAGCTTAAGCCCGAACAAACAATCCTAACAATATGCAATCGAAACATATAATTAAGAAAACACATAATCCTACTAGGGTTAGCAGTACCTAATGGGGGGTTCTAAACTATTATATGCAAAAGGCTGACTTTAGTCAATCGAACAGAGTACCTTCTGAATTGAGCTGGGTATATACCTCCCATGTCTAGAGTGGTGCCGGACATGATCAAATAGTACGCCCAAACTCTTTCACTGCACCTATGATAGCGCGTACAGTCAGTAAGGGTTGCCCGTCTTCCCAACAATTCCCGAAACGGATAAACGTTCAGGGCATTGGGTCGACCAGACAAGGGGGTTTTGAAGAACAATGCATATGCATGCAAAAATGCAAATAAAAAATTCTTATTAAGAACCAATGATGTTTTCAAGTCTAACCCTTTTATTTGATCTTATAAATCAGTCCCCAGCAGAGTCGCCAAAAAATACTGTGGCGTTAGAATTTTGGAATTTTTTGTGAATATTCCAAAATATAGGGAATTCAAAAGATGTTTGAAAAATATTTTAACACCTTAGAAACTAAATTTTTTAAAATCCATTTTTATTGAAAATAGAGTCGCCACTTAGTTTTTGAAAAAAACTAAGAAAAAAAATAGCTACTGATTTTTAAAATATTTAACCAGAGAAAGAGGGTTCGAGAGCTAAGATACGAATCGGGGAAGGTGTTAAGCACCCCGTTCGCCCAACCATAAGGTTAGGCACTACTAATCATCATTGATTCTTTAATAGAATTTCTCAAATGCATGCAAATAAAGAAAATTGAGGCAAAGAGAGAACATCTAAAATCAAATATGAAAAATACATAACTTATGTACATAGCACACCAAATTATGACAAATAAAGGGATGAATTTCTAAGTCCTACGACATGCAATTTCTAAATAAATGATACATGAAACATTCTCACATGTAATATTTACAAAAATAACATAAACATCATAGTATGCATAAAACAACAAAAACATGCTAGAAGATGCTAAAACTATTTAAACATGAATTGTTACAAAATAAACTAAATTATTCTAAATATGATTTCAAAGTAACTAAAAAAACATGCATATTTATTAAAACAAACTAGGTTAACATGATGAATTAATAAAAGAAATAAGAAATGTAAAATAAAATATG
>JAULJZ010130430.1:0-10927 GCA_032270985.1 Heliamphora pulchella | reverse complement strand
CATACTATTGTTAAGTTGTACTTCAAGATACGAGTTGTTGTACCATAAGCATCAATGCATTACACTTTGGGCATCTTGTGGTTTGGGTTTTGGGCGCAAATTATTGGCCATAGGATTTAGAATAAGGGTGGAGGGTTTGGAATAATATCATGATTAGAGAGTCCTTGTTGATGGAGGTGTTAACAATGGACCATATACGTCTTGGGCCGTGTTACGTCCTGAGCCGTATCATGTCTTGAGCTGAACAGCCGCTATACGCTGCTGTGATCGGAAACGCTGATGAACGGGAACCTAACGTAGGGAACGTAGTGGTACCATTCGGGTATTATAATGATATGTAGACTTTGGGTCATGTGCGTCTTGAGCCGTGTTACGTCCTAAGCCGTATCACGTCTTGAGTCGAACTACCGCTATATGCCACAATGATCGGGAACGCTGACGAACTGGAACATAACGTACAGGAACGTAATGGTGCCATTCAAATTATTATGTTAGTTTGATTTACCTTCGGGCCATGAACATCCTGAGCTGTATCACGTCTTGAGCCGAACAGCCGCTATACGCCGCTGTGATCGGGAACGCTGACTAACGGGAACTTAACGTACGGGAACGTAATGGTACCATTTTGATTATCATGTTGGATATGATTGACTTTGGGTTATATACGTCATGAGCCGTGTTATGTCCTGAGCCGTGCCACGTCTTGAGTCGAACGTCCGCTATACACCGTTGTGATCGAAAACGTTAGTGTACGGGAGCTTATCGTACGGGAACGTAAAGATGTTACTCGAAATTTAATTGGTTGATTTATAATCGGGTTAGAAAACTGCATCGCATTCATCTACATCACAAACTCGCACCACTGTTTCTATATGTCCTTGTCTTGTTGAAAACGATAAATTGTCTGTCTGTTTAGCCTTAAAATTGTATTAGGTATTATATGATATGAATTGTAGGATATTTTGTTGTGAGTTTGTTAGACGATTTAGGGAATTTGCTTCTAGGCTTTGGCTCATGGCATTCGTGCCACAGGTGAGTGTGATGAGTTCCTTGAGAAAGTCGCCCCCGAAGAAGAAGACGGAATCAAAAAACAAAGTGAGTGGCAGGAGCCAGCGGATCCCGATGATGCTAGCTGAAGAATTAGGTTTTTACCTTTTGCTCTTTTTCGTTCAATTTCCACGGGCGTGTAATTTTGTTATATTTTCTAGTGAAATTGTAATCGTTACGTACTTATGAATAGTTCAAAACTCTTAATGATGTAATATTTATGATATATAAATATGAATGAATGGTTAGAATATTTTCCTATCTATATTTATGTATGTCTCGACATGCCCGGAGGATGGGGCGTCACATAAGCATATTAAGGCGAAAACGCCAAAACGTGTACAAAAACACTGAACATGCATATATATCAAAAATAAAAAATAAAATGGTACAGGGTCTCACAGCTCTTCCCTCTTAAGGAATTTCGCCCCTGAAATTTAAAACTGAAACTCAAACCAAAATTTGTCCCGCAACCATCAACAACCTTTGATGTAAACCCAACGATACTGCACAACAGCAGAAAAGCCCAACAACATAAATCCCAAACCTATCGTCACATCAGGTAAACACGACAAGAAAAAGCGACCCCCACCCAAACTGCACGCACGGGCATGTCCCACTGACATCACTGTCATCCAGGAAACATCCTTGATATACCGGATCAAGATCCAACACATACCAGCAAACGTCGAACCATAACTCTAACCGAACACAACTACTCCAGCGACAAACGCAATGCGAGAGACCAATTCACCAAGGTACTTGATCTCAAACATACTCTATGCTTGAACATAGAGACTATCACCCTCGTCCTCACTGCCACATACTGGCTCAATCACACCTCACAATACACACCAAGGACTATCTCCACAAGTCCAAACACACGACGCCAAACTCTGACATCAGTCACAAGAGGTCACACACCCCGCACACGAGCTACACTGACTTTGATACCACATCATCACCCTACAGATTCCAACAACTCCATTACTGAAGCTGTCATGACACCGATCTACAAGTAACAACACAATACCCAACTCCAGAGAGAAGCACACTTAACTTATCTGGAATACCAAAGATGCCGATTAAATTAAATTGTCAGTAATTAAATTTAATTGGCAGGTAACGAAAATCTTAACGTGGGGAGAAATAGTAAGTATTTAATAACAGGAGTTCAATACAAGAAGACCTTGAGAATATGGATCATAGTTCAATTATAGTTCTTTAGTGGTGTAAACTGTAATTCAGTATTTTATGAAAATTATAGAAATCGCTGCATCTTTCCATGATTACAGAAACCGCTAGTAGGCATCTGTGTTTCACTAGAAATCTTACTCATAATTACTCCCCAAATCCCTGTTGTTGCCCTATATATATGCGGGTAGGCTGAACCAGTTTATCATTATTGATATATCATATTTTGTCTCTCAAGATTAAATATATCAGGGTTCTACCAGTATGAGTCCTCGATAGTCCGTAGCCCACACAATGTTCGAGGATCGCATACGGAAATACGGTAGAAGATCTAACAGGTGCTTCAACTCGGAATCAAGTCATAGTTGAAGATTAGATCGACAAAAGGTATTCTTCTAAATTAACTTTGGTTGCATGGGTTTTATTTTTATCGTTCGTCATCAAAAGTTTTATCTGGAGCCCATTCGGCATTTGCCCGTCCGGTTAATTTTTTATCAAAAATTATTTTCAAAAATAATGATCTTAGCAGTATTGCCTCCAACAATTGGTATCAGAGTCATTTTATTTTTTGTTTCCGATTATCAGGACTGAGTTGATTTAGAACTGTTGCTAACTTTGTTTTGCAGGCGTTCTAATCCCAATTTTATGATCATCATTTATTTTCATGTTTGATTGAATGTGTGGATGATGATTTAATTATTATTTTTTTTAACCACGAGGGTTGATTGTGGTAGATTGATTGTGAGCCTTCAGGACATAGAATCGATGTAATAGCTAACTTTATATTTTTAAATATCTGTTTAGATTATTTAAGAAAAGGTTGAACATGTTCAAGAACACGAAAAACGGAGGCGGCACCGGCGGTGGTTCGAATTTTTATGGGACAGAAATTGCGGTAAGTTTTAATGGTTTTAAATAGTTTTTTTTGCAGTATTTATGTATAGAAAATAACATAAAAACAAGTCAAAAATTGCAAGGTAAAATCACCAAAATAGCCTGGTTCCGACGGCTTTGCCGACGGTGGTTCTACGGTGATTTTTATGATTTTTTAGGCCATTTTCGGGACTATTTTTTGGAAATTTTTTTAAATATAAAACAGAAGTAAAACATACGTTAAAATAATGTCAAAAACCAGAAAAAAAACTGGGCCAAACATGCATTAAAAAAAAAGAAAAAAATAGCAGCGATATTTTCTAGCGACGGCGGCGCTACAGTTGTAGTTTCCAGGAGGTTTTTCAATAGTTTTTTGGGCTGTTTTTGAGAAGGGGTTTTTTTACAAAAAGATATTACTTTTCAATTGCTTTATTTTGATATAAAGTACGTCAAAAATAGAGTTCAGATGAGGCCGAAACGGTCTCGGGAAGTTAGTGGTTAAAGGCGGCAGCGCTGGTGAGCGGCAGCAGTCTGTTTCAGGCTGTTTTCCGAGCTATTCTCGAGTAGATTTTTACATAGAAAAATAGTACTTTTTGACAGCTTTCTTTTGAACAAAGTATGTCAAAAACCGAGTACGAAAGGAGGTCAAAAAAGCCTCGAAAAGTTGGTGGCGCAGTGCTATAGAGGGCAACAACATTTTTGAGGTTTGGGCCATTTCCCACATATACATTATACATGTACATACAGATCCATCCATCAACATGGAGATCAACAAAGTCTTTCCCAAAAGTTTTCAAGAAAATAATTATACAACACATGTATAAACACGAGATCCAATCCATGAAGCATGGAGATCAAACAAAACATTTTCACAATGTTTATCTCCGTTTCGAACAAAACGTTTAAAACCTGAGACTCAACCCCGAGAGTTAGTTCCAAACCTTCAAAACATAAAAATGTTGAGATTTTTCACAAAATCACCATTTTTTACCGTTTTCAAGAACACCCTTTAAAAATCCAACATCCACAAGTTCAATATCATGCAATAAACCAAGAAAAGCGTAAAACATGCTTTTTATCCGAAATAAGGTTTAAACACAACACATGATATATAAGCATTTTAACAGGGAAAAAAGTGTACAACTGAATGTAGTGTCACTGGCCAACCGCCACTATCACATCCCGACACCCAGGCCATGTGAAAAACCCACAACAAACTCCCAAGGAACAAGAAACTTAATTAAAAGGGCTCACAAGGATGAAAAATAACCTTGCCGAAACATTTGGCCCAAAACGGATAAAAAACGGTTTGGAAAATCTTGACATACCTCCACTCTTTTGGTCATAACATTTTCTACAAAACGAATTTTAAGGTGAGAGAGGTTCCATTGGAAAGAAGACTTCCGAGGCTTCAATTTGAGTATAAGAACTACCTAATTCCGAGTCCGGATGAGGGAGATAACATCAAAACAAAATGGCCCTACACAGCTAGTCCGCTCGAGCAGACATTGGGCGCTCGAGCGAGCTACCACCCGAGAAGAATCCAGAAAAATTCCTGTTCTTGGTGTTCTTGGTGTTCTAAGCCTCCAAACCCTCAAACACTCACTAAACATCATCTCAACCACAAATTAAAGCCTCTAAACACCTTTTTAACACCCTCGGATATACTAAAAACAGAAACTACCACAAATCCTCGAAAGGAACATTTCAAAACCCTATTTCATCCAACTAAAATCAACATAAATGCCCTTTTTAAACCAAAACCCGGTTTAACGAAACATACATCGGTTGTCCATGCACTTTTAACCGGTCAAAATACTTATAATTGCACATAGTACCCTTATACAGTAGTGAATCTGAGATCTTACCTCGTTGAGCTAAAAGCTCGAAGTCTCGATCCATGTGTAAAAACGAACTTCACCAAAATCAAAATCTGATCGGATGCTTGCATAGCCCTCGATGCTGATACCAAGAATCCGCAGTCTGATCATCGAAAACCGAACCCCGGGCCCCCGAGAAGTTAGAGAGAAGGCAGAGAGAAAAAGGAGAAAACTTAGGAGTTAAGTTTTGAAAATGTCTTTTGAAAATATCTAACTCCAGATATTTAAAGGCCTCCAAAATATCTTTTTTTTTTGAATTTTTGAAATTCGCACTACAACTTTCTACATCCCCCGGGACTAATCCCGTAAAATCTCTAAACCCGAACATGCATCAAAACCACATTTTTCTAAAATCTCGCGCCAGGCCCCCACTGCTCAAGCGCCCAAGCACCGCTCGAGCGGACCCCTGCCGACATACCACTTTTCCACCCCACCGCTCGAGCGCCCAAGCACCGCTCGAGCGGTCACCACACAAATCCACTCACTGGCACACCCACCGCTCGAGCGGTCATCGCTGGGTGAAAACCAGAACTAAAGAGGCAAGATCAAACTTAAATTCTTACCCCCGTGAACACTTAAATCATTTCCCAAAATGAAACGGGTCAGGGTCTCACAACTCTCCTCCTCTTAAAGGAATTTCGTCCCCGAAATTCAACACTGCAACTCAAGCCAAAGACTGTCCTGCAACTATCAACAATCTCTGATGCAACCCCAGCAATACTGCACAGCAACAGAAATGCCCCAGCAATTGAAATCCCAAACCTGTCGCCACACAAGGAATACATGATTGGAAGGTCCAATCTCCACACAGACTGTGCACACAGGCAGGTTCCGCTGACCCCACTGTCATCCAGGAAACATCCATAAACATTGGATCATGATCCAACTCGTGCTGTCAAACCCCAATACCGAACTCTCGCCGAATTCAAACCACTCCAGCGACAAACGTATCATACGAGACCAATCCACCATGGTACTTGATCTCATACATGCTCTATGCTCGAACATAGAGACTATCACCCTCGTCCTCATTGCCACATACTGGCTCAATCACACCTCACAAGGCACACCAAGGACTATCTTCACAAGTCCAAACACACGACGTCAGACTCCGACATCGCTCACAAGAAGTCATAAACTCCACACCCAAACTTTTCCCAAGTTCTGACGGTCACCAGACAACCACAGACTTTGATACCACGTCATCATCCTGTCGACGCTAACATCTTCATCACAAACTAGTATTCTCACCCAGGAGGAATATCAGGTGGTACACCATTATCCTAGACAAGGTCCCACACAACCAAAAACCATCCTAGCATCACAGCCACATGGTCACCTGACTCCAGCGAGTCACCTGACTCCAGTGAGTCACTCGACCAACTCGTCCGCAAACAGAATATCTCATAGGTATCCAACAACCTATATCAATCAAATTATAACTCCCATGCAATAGCACGTCACTGCTTACTGCACAACTTAACGTTTCGCTATCCAATCATTGATACCAAGACTATAGATCAACCGCATATCAAACACGATCTCTGTCGTCTATCAAAGCAAACACAATGACAGTCATCCGACAAGGCAAATATGATGATCATCATCCAACATCAATCCCATTGCAGAAGACGTACATCAACCCTTTGAGTCCCCAGACTCATCCGTCGAGTAACCAACCTAGACTTGTCTCTCACACTTAGCAAATCCCTCGTATGCAGAACTCATCACTGTTCTACCGTTCCCAACCAAACAATCGTGTTGGTTCGAACAGGCCATGCCAACCAAGGCTTCTCCAACCTCTTACTCTCAGGACCACCATCTATACAATCAACAGTTATGTCGTAGCACAACATTTACCACAGTAGATAGCCACTCTTCGACTCTAAGAACTCTACGCAGTTCCAAGTCCTCGAACAGAGCAAAAGGTCAGACTCACAAAGTCTACCAGAAACTTACTTGTGAATATCCCAACTGGACTGTGCCGAAAAAATTCCCACTCAGCCAAAAGCAATAATGCAACCGTACCCACATAATCCAGAACAAACTGCACACAACAGTTGAGGATTCTCTACCGATCACTACAAAGAACTCTGCATCTCTACATCAACTCCCCAAGCATTCTCGTCTACCAACGTAGCCTCACAGTGAACACAACCCAACTGGTTCAACCATCCATTGAAACCACGAAGGATTAGTCCAATAATCACCCAATCCTGGCGATACACATCCATGAGTCACAACTCCAAGGGTCACAACACGGATACAAATCCACTTAGATTCCACAGTCTCAGGACACAACCAAAACCTGGACCAATCGAAAACCTAACATCTCAGTCCACCCGAGATGACACAACTCGCGAACAACTCGCACCATACAATTGTCTATAAGATAATCATCTACAAGAACTCTCTCTCTCCTTCCATTCAAAGGAAAGAAAAGGGCCAACAAGAAACCATGGCCAAACCTCAGCGTACTGCCGGCGTACTCCCAGTACTCCTCAACACTTAGCATCTGAAGAACTCTAAAAGTACTACCTCGAGGTCACATCGACTACTGCTACACAGCCACTGCCAATTCCGACCTCAATACTCAGATCATCAGCTACACCAAACTCTTAACGCTTAGACCTTATTCACACACATGAACACCATCCATCCGCATACCTAGTACAACACATACCATTGCGCCCAAAACCTCACTTCACAAGGTTGCGCCTACTCACCTAACTCCTGCTAGATGAACCACAATCACGTAATGGTCTCAAGCCCATTGTACAAGCAACTCTCACAAAAAGCGTACAGCTCTAAGCAAAAGAAACCTAATATAGAGACCTCTCATCCGGAGTTACTAATAACTCCCACAACCTTGTAGACATCTTCCGTACTTCTGCTCTCAAAGCACACATCAAACACAAGCATCGTAACCTACGATTCCTCGCCTATCACCTCATACCAGCCAAACCACACAGTCCACTACTGAACCTCGGCACTCCACACTTCGTTCCCATAGGCAAACAATATACCCATCTCTGAACAGAAGGTAGAACACAAACAGCTTCTGGGCATATCACACTCGAGATACATCGTCTCAACACTAACCAACCACATGCACTCGGCACGGTTCTTAAACACGATCTCCTAATCACTAGGATATCGACCAAACCACTGACCTGCATTGCCGTAGGAATCTCACGGAACTGATACTCATCGCAGGAATCCCTACACATTCCTAATCCCATGCTCTTCCCAGCATATCTACGGAACTCAATTCTCAAACCTCGAAAGGTATACAACGTCCAAGGTCATCAGAACCACTCGGCCTACCAACAACATCCTGACTACCAGGGGGTATCTCCAGAACTACTTACATTCTACTGTCTCAACATACGCCCGACCAAGGATTACTACGCTCCCATCCACTATGTTCCTGTCCATACTTCATCCGGAGTACACGGCTCATGACATAGCATGGCTCAAGACGTACCTAATCCGTCACACAGCCAAACTCGACTCACAGAGGAGTTCCACCATATCCCAAGCGATTGACGCTCAACCCATACCGTACCTCTGCAATTGATAACAATCGAGTCGCACATAACCAAACCCAAACCACGGTCTCGCCACCTCTAACGGTGTACGTGTTATAAAAAAAAAAGAAAACATGAAACACGACAACCTAAGGTTGATCTATCATGTTATCTCTAACACATACCACATAATCATGATGACACATAGGCATAAAGATTATGCAAACATTACACCGATACCGAGGAGAACCGACAAGAATGACGCGTCATTTTGGACAACCCACTTAGATTCCTTGCTAGAAATCACATCCGCAAAACGCGTTTCTAACTTGGCTCCCAAGTTTGTTAATCCAAACACAAGACGAATCAATCCTAAGGTCTAACCTCCATGCTCACATACACACCACGTCAACATGCAACCAATCACACACACATCCTCACAAGGTGATGCACCCTCTTTCCCATGGCTCATAAGTATTCGAACCTAGAGCTCTGATACCAAGTTGTCACGCCCCAAAACCCGGGGTCACGTGAAAATTCATCAAACACCAATTTTATGAAAAAAAATATAGGTTTTTATACATGTAAATCCTCCTGTTGAAACCAATGGAATACCCAACAAAAGGATCTCTCATAAACAGAAATCATGCAAACTCATATATGAATAAACATATCGCCGAAAGGCGTAAAAACCAGCCTTCTGAAACAGGCATCACATATATAAATACATGTCAAACAAGAAACTACTGCGAGTCTTCCATCACCTTAAGCATCTAGGTCAACTCCACATGTTCACCTGAAAATGGTTTTATAGCAAAATCTCACATCGTGAGCCGAAACTCAATAGGAAAAGACTATAAAGTTGTAAAGTAGGAAATATGCAATCATATAAGGTGGGAGCTAACTCGACCACAGAACCCAAAACGATTTTTCTCTCAAAAACTACAAGTTTTTCACCAGGCCAACACGGGCCTAAAAAACGATTTTATCTCATAAAACCCACATTTTCATTCTTCAAACTATGCATATCATCCTAACAGATATCATGCCACAGTTAAGGAAAAACTATAATAAAACAGTAATCAAAACATGATCTTTGTTCACCCAGATCATACAACCGAAATCAAAATATTATTTTTCCTCTCGGAACACACAACCGAGGAAAATAAAACGGTAATAAAAAACATTGTTCCCTCACGAAATGTACCATCGCGGAAAAGATGAATATGATCCTATGTACTGACTCTATCACCAGAGGATAGAGGTAGCAACTATAGACTCCTGCCCATTATCCTAATCCTGAACCACTTAAGGCCTACTAGATAATGACAAGTTCTATACGAAGCACCATAACGAACCACTCAATTTACGGGTACGACCCCGAGGGAGCTGAGCACCCATCCGCCTAAATTTATGGGGACTAACCCGAAGGACCTGAATACCTACTCTGCGCACGTTTTTGGACTTACACCGAGGGTAACTCGTGCCACATACACGTTGTCCTGGTACATCTAGATAATCACCTAAAAATTGAACCGTAGCTCAACTATGAAAACATTTCCCACATATACATTAGATATGTATATACAGATCCATCCATCAACATGGAGATCAACAAAACCTTTTCAAAAAGTTTTCTAGAAAAATAGTTATACAACACATATATAAATACGAGATCCAATCCATGAACCATGGAGATCAAACAAAATATTTTCACAATGTTTATCTCCGTTTCCAACAAAACGTTTAAAACCTGAGACTCAACCCTGAGGGTTAGCTCCAAACCTTCAAAACATAAAAATGCTGAGATTTTTCACAAAATTGTCATTTTCACCGTTTTCAAGAACACCCTTTGAAAACCTAACATCCACAAGTTCAATATCATGCAATAAACCACGAAAAGCGTAAAACATGCTTTTTATTCGAAACAAGGTTTAAACCTTCGTCTGAAGTATCTTTCGTTACTCCGTTCGGAGGTGAAAACACCTGGAAACGAGCTTGACTGTATGCTTTTAAGCCAAGGAAGTTAATATCAGTAGCTGTGAGACTGTAGCTAGTGTGCCATAGATTTACTTATAATCTCCGCTTAATAAAACCTTAAGGGAGTGAGTGCAGTGCAAAGAGGCTCCGAAAGATTTAGGCTTGAGGAAATAGCCCTATCTCCTCTTACAGTTGCCGGTGTACGCAATTAAATCAGAATAATATAATATCGAATCTAGCTATTTCCTGCCGGGGAGACAGAAGTTAATCGTAGAGCAGCAGGTTGAATAGTAAAAGAAAATGGTATCGAATGGGACAGGGTTTCTAATCTATAGTTAACCGAGGAAGGAAAGGTGCGTAGCCTTCTTGCCCTAACCTAAGTCAAGGATGAAATTCTTTAGTAGAATGAATAGAGAAGATAAA
>JAULJZ010130419.1:0-10928 GCA_032270985.1 Heliamphora pulchella | reverse complement strand
ACGCATCCCAGACTCAAGCTCCCATGTCGCTTCTTCAACCCCGCGATGAAGCCACAGAATCTTGACATAAGCAATTGGCCTCCCCCGCAACACCTGCTCCTTTGTATCAAGAATCCTCACTGGATGCTCCTCATAGGTGGCATCCTCATCAACCCGCAGTTCAACTCAATCTAACTCATGAGAAGGATCAGGCTCGTACCTCCGAAGCATAGAAATGTGAAACACGTTATGCACAGATGCTAACTGAGGTGGCAAAGCTAAACGATAGGCAACCTCTCCAACCCTGTCCAGGATCTCAAAAGGTCAAATAAAACGCGGCGATAGCTTCCCACTATGACCAAACCTCATCAAAACTCTACATGGCGAGATCTTCATAAACACGTGATCTCCCACAACAAACTCCAAAGGCCTTCTCCTCTGATCTGCATAACTCTTCTGACGGCTCTGAGCTGTCAAAAGACGATGGCGAATCACTACAATCTTCTCTGTCGTTTCTCGCACTATGTCGGGTCCTAAGACTGTGGTCTCTCCCACATCCGTCCAACACACGGGCGATCTACACGGTCTACCATACAAAGCCTCATACGGTGCCATCCCAATACTAGACTGATAGCCGTTGTTGTATGCAAACTCTGCCAACGGTAGATGATCCTCCCAAGAACCTCTGAAGTTTAGAACGCAAGCCCTCAGCATATCCTCTAGAATCTGTATAGTCCTCTCAGACTGGCCATCCATCTGGGGGTGAAAAGTAATACTGAACATCAAGTTCATCCCCAAAGCCTCCTGAAGAGTCCGCCAAAAGCGCAATGTGAAGCGCGGGTTTCTGTCAGAAACAATAGACACTGGTACTCTGTGCAACCGTACTATTTCTCTGACATACAACTGACTCAGTCTCTCCACTGAATCCTTCACGCGGATGGAGAGAAAATGTGCAGACTTTGTTAACCTATAGACCACAATCCACACGGCGTCGTGTCCCCTAGGTGAGCGAGGAAGTCCAGACACAAAGTCCATCGTGACGTTCTCCCACTTCCATTCAGATACTGGTAACGGCTGTAACAATCCGCCGAGCTTTTGGTGCTCCGTCTTTACCTGCTAACAGGTAAGGCACCGAGAGACAAACTGAAGCACATCCTTCTTCATTCCTGTCCAATAAAACTGACGACGCAAGTCGTGGTACATCTTCGTGCCTCCAGGATGCACTGCAAGGCCTGAATGATGACACTCATGTAATAGATCAGCTCGACATGACTCTGGCACAAACAACCTCCCAGCTAATCTCAGACTCAGATCTGATCCCACAACCCATCCTGTTGTATCCTCTCCACTAGCAACACGGTCCCGTATCATCTGAGCTTCCTGGTCCGTCAGTTGGACCTCTAGCACACGTGCTATCAACACTGATCGAGTAACTACTGAGAACAAGGTAGCGCCTGTCACTGTCTCTCCATGACACAAATCAAATTCCCCAACATCTCTAAGCATATCCCACTCACGTATAGCTATGGAAGTTAACGGCCCGTGAGATCTCTTACTAAGAGCGTCAGCCACCACATTGGACTTCCGCAGATGGTACTGCAAATCAAAGTCGTAATCCTCCAACAACTCCATCCACCGTCGTTGGCGCAAATTCAGGTCCTTCTGCGAAAACAAGTATTTTAAGCTCTTGTGATCGGAGAAAATCTCAAAATGATCACCATAAAGATAGTGATGCCATGTCTTTAAAGCAAAGACCACGGCTGCCAACTCCAAATCGTGTGTCGGGTAGTTCTTCTCATGTGTCTTCAATTGCCGAGAGCCATAGGCTACAACCTTTCCTTCCAGCATAGGACACAGCCCAAACCAACATGTGAAGCGTCACAATATACTGTATACCCCAGGCCTCGCTCTAGGATGATCAACACTGGCGCGCTAGTCAATCTCGTCTTCAGCTCTTGGAATGCTAACTCACAGGACTCACTCCATACAAACACAACTCCCTTTCGTGTCAGACGCGTCATCGGTGCAGCAAGTCTTACAAAATCCTTCACAAACCGCCGATAGTACTCTGCTAAGCCCAGAAAAATGCGAATCTCAAAAACGTTCTTCGGTCGTTCCCAACCTGTCACAGCATCTGTCTTTGTCGAATCTATTGATACTCCGTCCGACGACACGACGTGACCCAAAAACCTTACCTCGGACATCTAGAACTCACACTTGTCGAACTTCACGTACAAGCGATGCTCTCTCAAAATCTGTAGCATGATTCACAGGTGATCCTCATGTACCTCCCTAGTGGGTGAGTATATCAGAATATCATCCACGAACACTACTACAAAACTGTCCAAATACTGATGGAAGATCCGGTTCATTAAACTCATGAACGTGGCTGGTGCGTTCGTCAGACCGAACGGCATAACCAGAAACTCATAGTGACCATAGCGAGTCCGGAAAGCGGTCTTCGCTATGTCATCGTCCCTAATCCTCAACTGATGGTACCCCGATCTCAAGTCAATCTTTGTGAGTAGCTCGACCCCTTCAACAGATCAAACAAATCATCTATCATCGGCATTGGATACTTATTCTTCACTGTTACCTGATTCAGCTTCCGGTAGTCAATACACAAATGTAAGGATCCATCCTTATTCTTTGCAAAAAGAGCAGGAGCTCCCCACAGTGAAGTACTCAGACATATAAAACCCCTGTCTAGCAACTCTTGAAGCTGTACCTTGAGTTCACGCAACTTAGCGGGTGCAAAACGATAGGACGGTATAGATATGGGAGCAGCTCCGGGAACTAGATCAATAGAGAACTCTACCTCACGGCTCAGTGGCAACTCAAACAGATCTTCTGGAAAGACATCTGGATATTCGCAAACCACCGGAGGTAACTCTCCCCGAATCCTAACCTCCTCGTCCAACCTGAGGGCTGAAAAGAGGAAACCCTGGTTGCCCTAGTTTCGCACAACGCCCGACATAGTCATCAAACCCTCATCCCGATCTCCCACAAAACAAAAACAATCTCCCGCCTGTGTACAAATCGTCATCCTCCGTCGATCGCAATTGATAAAGGCACAATAGGTGGTCAGCCAATCCATCCCTAAGATGACATCAAACGTGGTCATGTCTAGAATAACAAGGTCAAACTCTAAGCAACGACCGGCGACCTCCAACACGCAGGATCTACAGACAAGACTCAACTTTACACTCCCACTGACTAGGGTCTCTACCCTCATAGTACCACCCAACCAGTCCATTTCCAACCCTAAAACAGATGATATAAACGAATGTGATGCTCCGGTGTCGATAAGGACACTGGCCCATGATCTAAAGACTAGAAGAGTACCTCTAATCATGGAGGTGGTAGTAGCAGCATCAGGCACGACCGGTGCTCTAGATGAACTAGGATCTGCAAGCACATATGCTCTGGCTGGTCCACTGCGGCCCTGCACTGTAGGCTGTCTGGCCGACTGTATTGAAGCTCCTCCCTCTGCAAACCAAGATAACTGACGTCCCTGGGTGGATGGAGTAACAAGTGCTCCAGCTGTACTCCGCGTACTCCCTTCTCTAGGACAATCTCTACGGATGTGTCCCGGTTGGCCACACTCAAAACATACTCCTGGCTCCCTCCCTTGAACATGTGACTGAACTGGCGCTGGACTGCGACACTCTACCGCACGATGTCCTGGTCGCTGGCATCTAAAACAAACAGACGCTCTCTGCTCTGACCTTCCCGTTGAGGCTACGAGGTGTGTGGATATCGAAGACTGTGGCTGATAAAACCCCAGCGGATGAGAACTCGAACCAAATGTCCGCTGACGCTTGTCCCTGCGGCCCCGGGATTGTGAGCGTTCCCCTCCTTGCGGACCCCTACTGTCCCTGTCTCTGCGCGTCTCATTCAGAGTGCCCTCCACTTTCATGGCCATTTGTACTAAATCTGTGAAGACCTGCATCTGAAATGTTGCCACTCTATCTCTAATGGCGGGCCTCAAACCCCTCTTGAACCGCTTCGCACGAAACTCATCAATGGGCACAATCTCCTGTGCAAATCGGGACAGGCTAGTAAACTCAGCCTCATACTCAATCACAGTCATCGTCCCCTGAGTCAGAAATAGAAAATCTTCTGTGTAGCGATCCCTCAAAGTCGTTGAAAAGTATTTCTCCAGGAATACCTTCGTGAATGCCTCCTAAGTGCCTGCCACTGTGGTCTTGGTAAACTTCCACCACATATGAGCACTCCCTCTTAGCTGGAAGGCAACATATATAATCCTCAGATCATCTTCCTTAATCTGAAGCGAATCCAGAATCCTGGTAACCAGCTCCAGCCATTCAGTGGCAATTGTGGGGTTGGGATCCCTAGAAAAGGTAGGAGGTTCCAAATGGAGAAACTCATGCATCGCGACCATTGCCCTTGACTCAGGTACACTCTCCCTTCCCTAGTGGCCTTAGCTAGTTGCCAGATGGAGCCAACCATCTCACGCAACAGATCTCCCTCGCCAACAGGTCCGTGGGGTGCATTTGCATCCCCAACATCTGGGACTGGAACATCCCTTCGGCCAGAACCACGGCCACGGCCTCGACCTCGGCCTCGGCCTCGTCCTCCCCGCATGGGACTAATTCTACACGAAAGCAATATAACAGAATAAGCATTCCTACAACATGTTATTGCTAAAGCAAAAGACAAATCACATATAAGCATGCTAACACATAGCCACTTAGATTATGTCATCACATATCTCACATACCGAGGAGAACCAACAAGAAACACTCGTCCATCTGAACAACGTACTTAGATTTCTAGCTGGAAATCACGTCCGTGAAACGCATCTCTAACTTGGCTCTCAAGTTTGTCTATCCAAATGTCCAAAGGCAAGCTAATCAATCATAAGGTCCAACCTCCATGCCTACGTATACATCACAAGCTATCATGCTATGTTAGGAAAACGCTGTAACACATACAAGCAAGCACACATATATCCTCATAAGGTGATGCACCCTCTTTCCCATGGCTCATAGGTATTCGAACCCAAAACTCTGATACAAAGTTGTCAGGCCCCAAACACCAGGGTCACGCGAAAGTTTACCAAAACACCCATTCGAGAAAATAAGATTTGCAGTTGGAATACCATCAACTATAAAATATTACAACATTTGGATAAAGATCCCCAAGTTTATCTCTCCTAAACGAAAATCATGCAAACTCATACATGAAAAAATATATCGTCGAAAGGCGAACAAAACCAGCCTTCTGAAACAGGAAACACATGTATAAGTACATGTCCAAAACAGAAAAACTACAGCAAGCTCTCCATCACCACAAGCCTCTAGGTTAATTCCACATGGTCACCTGAAAATGTTTTTATAGCAAAATTCCACACCGTGAGCCGAAACCCAATAGAAAAAGACAATAAAGCTGTAAAGCAGGCTATGCAATTATACACATACGGGCTCAACCACGGGAGCCAAAAAGGGTTTTTCTCTCAAAAACTACACTTTTTCCATCTGAAAATTATAATTTTCATCCTTAAAATTATGCATATCATCCTGACAGATATCAAGTCGTAGTTCAGGAAAAGCAATAAAACACATAATTCTCTACTCGGGTCCCACAGCCGAGGAGAAACAGATAAAATGTAGTCCTATGTACCGACTATGCCATACAGACAAAGGAAACAACTATAGACTCTTACCTATTACTCTAGGACCACCCACGATCTACTATGTAATGACAAGCTCTATATGGAGTTACAACAATAACGCCATTAACGGAGGCACCTGACGCATTTAACAGAGGCACCCGGATCACACACTTGCTTCTTTACAGATTTCTATACCGATGCACGTAGCATAACCAAACCACGTTTATGGGGATTAACCCAATGGATCGTAGCGAACCCACTCTTCGCACGTTTTTAGACTCTCATCACGGAGCAATGGAAGCACAACTCAAAACACACACACACTGTCACGGTACATCTAGGGATAATATTTAAAAACCCACAAAACAGTTTTACATCGCGAGTATAGAAATGATTCAATCCATCCACATGGAGATCTACAAGCATGTAACAACATAGTTTCACCAAAACTGAGACTCAATCCCAAGGGTTAGCTCCAAACCTCTACAAACATGTTTTTCATAAAAACACCTCGTTTTCAAAGCTCATTTTGAAAACCACGGATCTCAACACATCCGAATCATGTATAAAACTGAGAAAAGGCGTAAAATCCACTTTTACCCATAAACTAAGGTTTAAAACATGTAAACAGCATTTCATGCATTTTTACTCGGTAAAAGCAAATATAATCACATAAATTACCCTTTTTAACAGCAGTAGGTCTAGAATCCTACCTCAAAGAGCTAAAAGCTCGACGCCTCAAAATCCAACCTCATCGGAACGAGAATCCGTCCGAATGGATGTGAAGCCTACGTCGCCGACAACAAGGATCTACTGTCCAACTGCGAAAAACTAAGCCCCAGGCCACCCGAAAGCTAGAGAGAAGGTAGAGAAAAGGAAGAGAGAAAGAGATTTGCTTGAAAATAGTTATTTTGAGCCTCAAAAGATATTTATAACCATCTACAGAAATTCGCGCCCAGGACCCACCGCTCGAGTGCCCAAGCACCGCTCGAGCGGACCCCTTGCCGACATAGGCCCTGCCACACCACCGCTCGAGCGGACCACACTCCGAGCCACGCTCTGCCACTACCCCACTCGAGCGCACACCCACCGCTCGAGCGGTCACATCTCGAACCAACACTCTACCACTAACCTGCTCGAGCGAGCTCCCCACCGCTCGAGCGGTCGTCGCTGGAAGAGAAAACTGAAAAAGAAAACCAACACCGAACCCCCGCACGCTTGACACGTATAGCACCTATACAAAACATGTTGTTCTACAATGGAAACATATTTCATGCAACACAGAGATACATATATGGAAAGAAACACATCAACATATATAAAGATCTCGAAAAGAGACGGGTCCGGATCTCACAACATCGGTCCCTCAAATCCACAACATTTCACAATTGGTCGGTCATTGAATTCTAGACAGTCATCAACCATATCGTTCGTCAATACTTACATATACACTCGCATCTCTCCTTTGCATTCGTACCATACGTATAACAATTCTCTATTAGGTAGTAACAACATATGATTCTCTGATCCCTCACCAACGCCACTTAACTCTTTCATACTTTTTTCGCCAAGTAACCAACCAAGACCCACCTCTTGTAATTAACAGCTCTATTTGATACACAATTTATCACGGCACTCTGTCCACCCAAAACTGACCACAAAGAACCACACAACTCAATTCGTATACCATTATCTTGCTCTTCCACTGTTTGTACTCACACCCTTACTCCTTTAATTCACCAACACTAAGCTACTACACGACATCACCGAAGCTAATGGGATTACAACCTCTGTCAACTTCTCATAAAAGAATCGAAGCATCCCCAGGAGAGAACTCTCTTTATACAAACCAGACTTTCACGCTCCAACCTAGACAAATGGGTTAGCTCTAAGAGGCCACATCGACGAAAGATTAAAAGATCAGATTCCTTGTGACTCACCTCTAAACCGCATTCTTCTAATAATCTCAAACTTGATTGCACATAACTTGTATCCTTACCACGAATGGGCAACCGACCACCAACTCTGAGAAAACTGAGTAGCTCCAAACACCAACAAAAGACAAATTGAAATTGATAACGGGATACCAAGGCCACACGAGTCGAACAACACGGTCACTGAAACTTCAGCAAGAATCTCATTCTTACAAGAGCTAAGGATGTCAGCATTTCCATGCAAATCAAAACATACATTATATATATATATCTGTCAATCAACCTTTACTAATCTCTACAGACAGAGATTTCACATCTCAACACTAACTCCTTCGTTAGAAAAAGGGCAGGCGTTTCAGGTTTACCAACCCGATATCTCAGAGGGCGCAATTCGAACACTCACACTCATCGGGTAAAGCAAACAAACCTCCACCAAAAAACTACGAGGAATCAATCCTACAATCATCCGACCATGGTAATATGAGTTCACAAGGCACAACTCAAAGGACCACAACAATCCATGGAGGGTTTCACCTTCTCAAAAGTTTACCAAATCAAGAATCAATCAAAGGTTCCAACATTCACATCCCACAGGGATAAAACAGCTCACACAGGATAACCATCCACAAGGTAGCTCCCTCTCCGCCTAGAGGAAAGAAAAGATCAACCAAAAGCTCTCATTCAACACCATCACATTCTAGATACCTATTAAATACTCAGTTTAGAAGAATACTATCCATCTGTCTCCAAGTTCACATCGACTACCACTATACGAATGTTGTTGACCCTGATCACAATAATTACACCATTCATCACACTTAGTTCTCAAGCTTGGGCCTCACTCATACACATCTAATGCCCTTATCTCCCTTATACCCCAGCGATGCGTCTTGCACGTCTACAAGTCTATCATCGGTTATACATAAGGCGTAACACTACTCATTCATGTTACATCAAGGCTTCACCCCCACAAGGTTGCACTACACTAACCTGACTCCCAAAAGGTAAACAACAACCGCATTACAGCCTCAAGCTCACTGCTTAGGTAAACCCACAAAGAAAGCGTAAGGCGTTCCATCGAAGAAGGCCAAATTTGAGAGTTCTCACCGAGAGTTACCCATAACTTCCACGACTATACAAACATCGTCCACACTTCTGCTGTCGGAGCATAAAAACGACCACATACACTCTAGATCCACGATTTTTGCCTGTCAACCCCAGGCTACTCAAGCCAGTAAGGTACATTGTTCAACTTTACTATTCCATATGTCACTCCCAAGGACAAAACAATATAACCTCCTCTACACCCTAGATCCAACATAAACAACCTCTATCCCTTTAAGAAAACATCACACCCATGATACACCATCTAAGCAACTGGGTCAACCACATCATCAACACCCATCACATGCTTCTCTAATTTCATGCACGTAGAACTTGCAAGGGGGACGCCAAAGCAACTACGTCATCTCGTAAAAGATTTGATACTACTCACATCTCAACTTCGTCTAGGCACACACCCCTGTACTCACCAAACACAATCCCCGAACACTGCCTCCTAACCATAAGGATAACAATCAAAATCACAAGCCCTTACTCGTGAAATTTCCAAGGGACCCATAATCATCGCACACTAAAATTGCAACCAAACCTCACACATCCCAACATATCTTGTGAGACCCTATTCTGTTTCTTTTTGCGTTTTATATATATATATTGACGTATTCATTCGTGTTTATATATGTTTTGATGCATGTTTGAGTTTAAATATGCATGTCGGGTTGGTTCTCGAGGTTGTTAGGAGTTACGGTACGAATTTCAAAAATTTTAAAAAAAATATTTTCGAGGCCTATAAATCTGGAGTTAGATATTTTCAAAACTTACTCCCTAAGTTTTCTCTTTTCTCTCTACCTTCTCTCTAACTTCTCGGGGGGCCCGGGCTTGGTTTTTGATGGTCCAACAGCTGATCCTTGTTGTTGGCATCGTGGTCTATGGATCCATCTGGACAGAATTTTATTTCGACGAAGCTCGATTTTGCACGTGGATCGAGACGTCGAGTTTTTAACTCACCGAGATATGATCCTAAACTATTAAGTTGTTAAAGGGTGTTACATGTAATCTTATGCATGTCTACCGTTTAAAAATGCAAAAAAAGTGATTTATGTTTAAATCGGGTTTTGGTTTAAAATCATTTTTCATCATTTCGATGGATGGTTGTGTGTTTCGAGAGTTTTTTTCAAGGTTTTGGTGTGGGGTTTGTACATGCGAGTGTTCGAGGGTGTTATATAGATGTTTGGAGGCTCGTTTTGAGGTTTGGAGGGCAAACCCGTAGCTTGAAAATCATTTTTCTGGGTTGCCCAGTCGACTGGATCTTGATTTGGGCTTCCCAGTCGACTAGACCAGGTGGGTCAGTCGACTGGATTCCTTCTGTTTTGTGCCCAGTCGATTGGACCAGTGGGTCAGTTGACTGGATTTCTTCTGTTGGGCTTTTTCTTGTTTCCCAGCTAGTTTCTAGTCGACTGGGTGAGCGAGACCAGTCGACTGAAGGTCTGGGCTATGGTTTGGATGTTTTGGTGATCCTTTGGGGTGAATGGTTGGGTTCCTTTTCGAAAAAAAGGTTCGGTTTTTTTTGTGAAAAACGTGTTTTATTGAAGGTTTGGAGCTAGCCAGTAAGGTGGAGTCTCAACTTTTAAAATGTTTTGATGAAAATATATTTTTACATATTTTGTTTGTTCTCCATGGTTGATGGATTGGATCCCGTTTTATACATATGTTGTATAAATTATTTTGCGGGTAGTTTTTAAATGTTTTCCTTAGATGTACCGTGGCAGAGGGTGTGTTGAGTTGGGTTTCCATTGCTCCACGGTGAAAGTATGGAAACGTGCGCAAAGTAGGTCCCTACGTGCCTTCGAGTTAGTCTCCATAAACGAGGTTGGTGGGTGCTTAGTGCCTTCGGGTTGTGAACCCGTAAACTAAGTGGTTGGTGGGTGGTTAGGGCCCTCGAGTTGTGAACCCGTAAATTAAATCGGTTGTCTCCGTGAATGACGTTGTTTACATTGTCGTGATTCCATATACAACTTGTCATTATCGAGTAGGCCTTAAATGGTGACTAGGGTAATGGACAAGAGTCTATAGTTGTTACCTTTGTCTGTGTGGCAGAGTCGGTACATAAGATTACATTTTATCTTTTTCTCCGTGGCTGTGTGATTCGAGTGGAGAATACTACGTTTTTACTGCTTTTCCTTAACTGTGGCATGATATCTGTCAGGATGATATGCATAGTTTCAAGAATGAAAAAATTGATAGTTTTTTAGAGGAAAACCTTTTAGCTCATGTGGTTGAGCTTATGTGCTTATGATTGCATAACCTGCTTTATA
>JAULJZ010130418.1:0-31950 GCA_032270985.1 Heliamphora pulchella | reverse complement strand
TTTAACCTCATCCAACCTATCTTTGAACCACCTGGGTTCTACCCTAAGATGTTCTAACCCCGCGCATGCTTTTGATCGTCGACCTTCAAAACCTTGCCCCATCGAAATATGAGTAACAACGATCGTCAGGATATTACGTTATTAAGGCTTAGCGCTTTCATGGAAAACTGAGATGATGTACGAAAATCTCTTAATACCTCTTCAAGCGTGAAGCAGATTTCTTCATGATGTCATGGCTTAGAATATCTGTCAACATCCGCGTTTAACAAAGTTTTGAAGATCGAGACTCCAGTTTGCAACAATAGTTAAGTAAGGGCTTATTCAACTAACTATATCTTTTCAAAGGTCCTAACAAATAAGAACTAGGCCGTCTGCAATCCAAAGTTCAAAACGACAACTTCACACCAAAGGATTCGCAACACCACCATATAGTACAATTCAAACTTTCCCAGACTAGTTCATAGTTGACCCACCCATCTGATAAATTGAGAAGCAAAAGATTCATACCGATAGTAAAAATGAGAAACAGCCTCGAACTCATGATAACTTTAGTACACTAGCAAAAGAAGTACATTTATATACATCGATAGTCACGCCAACCCTCCCACCGAAGTGTTAGAGTCTGAATTTTTGCCATTACTACCAAAGAACCAAGGTTCTTGATCACAACAATGAACGTTTGGAGCCTGATAAAGAATTAACTACCAAGTCACAATGGATCACATGACTAGGTAGTTACCACAACCATATCTTATATCATGTTCGTTTTACCCTAGAATGACCAACCGCCTGAGAAAAATGATCCAGTTATTGGAAGAGACATTCAAACCCAACATTCTAGTACGTCAAGAACATACGGTAGAGGCGACGAGGAACGGAGCAACCTTTAGAAAGACTGGAGAGAAATTAAAAGCATATGATTACAGACTTCGCCTTCAGGATTATCAAGATCACCTCGAAAGACCGATAACTCTTTAATTGAACGCTTCAAGGGTTTGGGTGCTAAGGAGTTTGTGGAAACAGCGAGTCCCATTGATGCTAAAGATTATTTGAAGGGTGGAGTGCGCATTTTAGACAAACCAAGTTGTTCACATGGTAGATTCTTGAAGTATCGATTTGTATTCGTTCGATGTCTAGACTGTGTAGCTCTTATAGAGTGGTATTCGGTTGTTGTTATGGTATCGATGTGAATCGCAAAGAAGTCGTTTTTGAAAACATTTTGTTATGTGACCTGTTAGAGCAAGTTTGTTTAGATTGATGAGTAGATGTTGCTGGTATAGAGAGGGAATTTTTTTATGGGAACGTATGGACTATATGTATGAGAAATTGAAAGGTGATAAAATTCTATTTATTTTCAGTGGAGTTGCGTAGCAACCTAATGTGAGTGCGTGGGAGGAATAAGTGTTTGGATGAAAAGAGTGGAAGCGTAAGTAAAATTATACGAATTTATGAGTGTGATTTTTATAATTAGCCTTGAGTGAATCGACTGTCTTCGTAAAATGTGGGTAAGATGAAAGAGCATGTATTGAATATGTACACAAGGATAGATTTTTTCTACTTTGTTTGAAAGTAACTTTGAGCAATCAAACGGTATTCAAATTTTATGAAACTTTCCAGATAACTTAAATAACATGTTAGGAACTTTTTTTATGAAGTAATGATTTCCCAAAAAAAAAAGTCTCAAAAGTTTGGTTTTACCCTCTTGAACAAGCTTGTGTTAGAATGTGCATGAGTTTTAAAAAAATTTCTTTTCTCAAAAACCGTCATTTGAAAATGCTTATAATAATTTTTCTGAAGTAAATTAACATCCAAATCTAACTCTAAACACATAAATGAAGTCAAGAAGTAATAATTATAAATGTTTAAATTGAGTGCTTACTATTGCAAAAACATATAGTACAAAACCTATAATGGTTCGTGTTGCTCCTTTATTCCATTTTCATGTTAAAGGTCAATCTTTAACCAAAAAACATACATAGCACATCAAAGAAAAATTTAGCAATCGCAAATAAGAACGGAAACATGAACCATTCATCAAACTATCATAAAACACAAATAATGTTCTTGTCTCAACTAAATATCTTAGGTTTCTTTTTGTTCATTTTAACTTGTTGCTTTCAATGGCAACTCTAAAAATTTTATCACATCGGGTTTTTTTTTTTTACAAGTTGAATAAAATCAAATAAAAACTTATTTTAAATTAAATCAAATTTTCCCTAATTTCATAAAACTCAACTATAATTTATAAATTTTAGTTTGTTTAGCGGATAAACTTAAAGTGATAAGCAAAAAGATTTGCTTGACCACAAAAATTTTAATTTTGGATACATATTTATTTAGATCAATGGGGTCATGAGTGAAATTTAGAAAAAAAAATTACAATTGCAAAATATATATTTAATTAATTTTTTAAATTGATAGGGTCAATTGACCCCATATCTAATGCACTGGAGTCGCCCCTGGTTTCTTTTGTATTCTTGGTTTGAGTTCTTTAAAAAATGAATGCGGGAAGCGAGTTTTAAGTGAAGAATGGAGAGGTTAGAGAAGTTGTTTGCTGTTCTCTTAGATCTAGAAACTAGTAGATTGACTTAACTTTAAAAACTTTCTTCATCCTTCTTCTTCTTCTTCTTCTTCTTCTCTCTCCCTTTCTCTATTAAGGGTGGCAAAAATTTAAGCAGGAGACAGGGAGGTGGTCTTCCTTTAATAGAAAAGGCTTAATGAGTGAAATTACCTTTTTACCCTTTATGAATCTTGAAGAAGAAGCTTGGTTAGACCCTGAAGACTTGTTTGGTTTTCAACACATATGGACAAATTACTTGGTTAGTTTGTAATTCAAACTTGGTGCGCAGGATAGATTTAGGGATTGTTTAGATTAGTGGGGGACAAATAAAAGAAATTGAGGCGATGTATGTAAATCTTACTTGCCTCTTGAGGCATAAATGTGATAATAGGGTTTAAAACAATTTAATTATAACAACCAACTTTTGGCACATTCTCTTGGGTTGTTGTCCCTCTTTTTTTTTCTTTTTTTTTTATGTATTTAATTATATCCTTCAGTTTTATATAAAAAGAGACAAAAAAAAATTCATGGGCTCATTTATTGAGTTTTGGGCCTAAACTTGAGTGATGTTGGGACTAGTTCGTTTCAAGTTTAGATTAAAAAAGATTAGACGGCTAAGTCGGTCTCTTTTGAGAAAAGTTCAGTCCAAAGACTTCTTCCTTAGGTTTTAGTTTCAACATAAACCCTTAACTTTGATTTTTTAAGCTCGAGTTTCTATTTATTCTTCTAATAACTTTGTGACGACATAAAAATTGGGTCTTTGCATGTTATAATAAAACAAAATCTCATTGACTTTTCTTCTTCTTTTCTAATAGAAAAAGTATATATTCACATTACAAATAATTTAACTTTTTGTGGTACCAATGGCAATAATGCACTTACCAAAAAAAAATCCATAACTTAGGTCCAAAAAAAAAAAAGAAAAAAAGAAGAAGAAAGCCAAAATAGATTCGAGCTCAACCCCACTAGAAACATGATTTTGATTACTAACTATTAATACTCGACTAATTTAATTTTTTGTATAAATAATTTAATTGACGAACTTTGCAAGACAAATAATTCGAAAGATGAAAATAAATTTGGGGTTAAGCTCTCTAAAAACATAATACCCCTGTTTAGGCAAAGGACCAGTTGCTTCCACCAAATCTATAGCAATCTCTTGATCTTCTCCACCAATTGCAAGCAGCTAAGATTATATTATTGTTTCTTCGATTCGAAGCTTATTTGGTGACAAGTTTGTTCACCTAAATTCCACGTGGCCACTAACAATTAGACATTGAATGGTTGTATGGTGGTCCAACAACCCTATTGACTAGCTAATTTAGTCATAAGTAATTAACAAACTTTGGTCATTCACATTGCACCAACTATGGCTTCTTTTTGGATAATGATTTATTTAATTACATATTAAATTTTAATTATTTTGATTAATTTATTATATTTTTTAGATTATTTTTAACGGGACAAGCCAAAAGATTTATCGAGACGTAAAAATTTTAAAAAAATAAATCAAAAAGTCAAAATTATGTTGCTTATAATTATAATTGGGCATTTTCACTTCAATATGGCCATATTAACCTTCCAGGCTTTCAATCAATAAGGGATAAGAATGAGGGTAATCTTGACCAAATGAGGGTAATCATGACTTGTCAAATTAACTGAGTGCCCCTTCCCCATGGAAGCATGAATTGAATGAAGTACAATACGTTTCATTCTTGTACTGCATCTGGTGATCTACATAACCCTTTCAAGTGTGGAATGGACTCTCTCATTCAACGCAAACATTTAATAAATTACTTAATATTTGATCAATCTAATAAATTAATGTATAAAAATCAAAAGACCTCTACTATTTTTCTTGTTTCATATTGTTCTAAAAGGAGCCATGCATATAAATTATATTGTTTAATATTATAGTGATCATTTTATTTTATTAACTGATTAAGTTATCATTTAATATGACATCTTAAAACATTAAATACAAATAAATTTTATATAAAATTCACCACAAAAATATTTATAATTACGTCACCATTTAATAAATTATTTTAATAGGATAAGAGTCTAAAACTACTATTAATATATAGTTATTAAGGGCATGTCAGCGGGTGTCACATCCGTTTATGTTTTGACCAGCATCTAGTGAACTTACGAAGATCTGTTTGGGTGGAAGGATTATGAAGTGTATATTATGGCCTTGTTTGGAAATCTGGCATTAAATTAGATTTTTTTTATTTAAAATTGATTTAAGTTAAATAAGCAAAAAAAGTTCATTTAGTTAACCATAGAAATAACTTTAAGCCAAAAGATAATAAGCTAAAAAACTTATCTTAAAGTAGCTTTAAATTAGAAAAAAAATATTTTAATTTTTAAAAATTTATTTTTATATAATTTTTTATTCAGCATACAGATCTTATTTAATAGATTTTGATGAATAAATTTTAAATACATAATTTTATAGAAAATGAATGTGTATAATAAAAGTAATGATATTGTTAAAAAATGTATAACAAAATTTTATGTAAAATAAAGCAAAAAAGCTAAAAGCCTTCAGATTTCTAAATAAAAAATTAAATTTTAAACACTTTTACCAAACGAAGCCTATATCCACGCATGTCTTTTTTTTTTAAACTTCTCCAGATGAAGGCTCTTTAAAAGACTTTTTTTTTTCTTTTGCTTAAAAATAAGTTTTAAACTGGACTATTTACTTTTTAAAAAAATTCCATTAAGTTTTTTTCACTTTTTTTTTTTGAAGGAAAAAAACTTATTTACATCCTAAATCTCATTTAAATAAAATGACTATAATATCTTTAATAAAAAAATACTATATTTTTAAAAAGTAAAAATGCAAAAAAAACTTATTCTAAACACTACAGCTTAAACGAAAAAAATTATAAACTTATTAAGCCTTCGTTTGGTTACTGGCTTTAAATCGGCCTAAAGCCAACTTGTTGACTTTTTTTAAAAAATTTAAAAAGTCAAAAAGTCTCATTTTTTAACTTTCAATTTTTAACTTATTTGTTTTTTGATTTTTCTTATAACAATTTTTAATTTTATCATTTAACTTTTTGGCTTTTTAGCATTTTGACTTTTCTGTTTAGCAAAACCTTATTTAAATTGAAAGGCAATATAAAAATTTCACATCAAAGTTATTTGGATGTTTTGGTAGCTTAAGAGTCATTAGTTTCCAACCAAACAAACTTTTTGACTTAAAGTGGCTTAAAGCTAAAAAGTCAGTTTAAATCCAGGTTGCCAAACAAACACTAAGTATTTTGAAAAAAAGCAAAGATTAAAAAAAAAAAACTATCACAAACAATTTATTCTTGATGTGGATTGGTCATCCATGATCAAATGACTTACACAGCCGTTCCAAGCCAAATGCCCATCTGAACACCACAATCATCTCAGCGAGTTAAGGCCTAACTTTCGTGCTAAATGGGTCAGAGGCATCACACGGGATACAGAAAATTTTCTATGTGAGATATGTGGGATCCACCCCACCACCGCATAACGCTCCTATATAACAACCCAGACTCTCCAATGATAAGGTACGCAAACAAGACACCCTAGTATATATACTGTCAAAATATATGAAAATATTAACTTAGGCATCAGAAGGGAATTGGCATGCACCCCACCGGTGTAAGTTTCTATTTCTAACCTTTTAGGTCTCTTAGCATAAGGAGGGAAGAAAGACTGTCAGACCTCGAAGAAAATCTCCATCAGCTTGGATCCACCCCATCGAGATATCACTTTGATGCCGTCTGTAGGAAAGTTTTTCCTCATTTTCGATGGTAGAAATGAGAGCCATGACTTCCGACAACTTGTCGATCTGACCCATATAGTTCACGAACTTGTGCAACAAACGCACGACCTACACCAGCGGTTCGAGGCTCGAGTAACATAAGCCCAAACGATCCTCCTTAACCCACAAAATGTGGAAGGGGCACATCTTGTGCCCCCAAATCATGAAGGGTTATGCCAGCACGACTCCACTAACGAATAAGCCCTTTCCTTCTAGCAACAAGGGCTCGCGGGACAGGTCAATAACCCTCATGACAAAGATGAGGTAGAGAGCCGCCAGATCAGCATGTGGGTGTAGTTCCCACTAGTGTTGAGAAGATCTATCCCGACATCAAATCTGAGATTTCAGCAACAATCGAGCTTGAAATGAAAAAGAGCAACTTCAGAATGTCATGAAAATGGTCAAGGGAAAGATGGCAGGAGGAGTTGATGAACTCATCCAAAGGATGGATCTCCCTTTCTCCCCGATGATAATGATAGAGCCACTACCGTCAAAATTCAAAATGCCCCAAATAAAAGCGTTTGATGGTACAAAAGACCCCCTCGACCATATGGAAACCTACAAAACCTTCATGCATCTCAATGCATTCGGGATATACCATTTGATGTCGATTCCTACTTATTTCAAATTGTCTAATGCCTCGAGGTGGGTCAGATCTTCCCATAGTCGTTTGATTTATTCGTCTTCTTCATCATTACCATTGACAGGGGAAGGAACTTCCTCCTCGTGGACGATAAAGATCGAAAAATTATCAAAATCATCATCTATTAGATCCTGAATAAGGTCGTCGAGCAGTAGTACTTCTAGATCAAACGGTAAAATTGTAATTAGCTTTGCTTTTATTGCGGAGATTATGAATTTTATGGGATCAAATCCTTTCGACTCTCTTTCAACAGCGTTCACATTTTGCTTGTTTGCATGATTCGAAAGAAGGTTGGTGGTAACATTCGGTTTCTAAGCGACAGTCGTTGGGGGAATCACCTTGTCGTCTATCAAGTCCTGAATCTCATACTGGAGCCTTATGCAATTGTTGGTTAAATGACCGTACCTCTGGTGAAAGGCGCAGCACTGGGTAGGATTATATCTGGGTGGTAAAGGGTTTGGAGGCGGGGTTAGCTCTAAAGGCTTTAGGGACACCTTTCAATCAGATGGCTTAGGATGGATGTTAAAGGCACAATGAGTTGGGTGAAGGTTCTTTTTTGGTTCTGGGGTTAGTTTTGGGTAGCTGGATGGACAGATAGGCTAGCTTGCTTCGAGTTGGGATTCAATAAGTTCACTTCATTGCTTCGGTTCACAGCATTGGTGGCATTGCTCTGATTATTGACATGTGAATTTCGAACTGTTCTTTGACTAGGTTCTCCTTTCTCAATATCCCCAGACTGCAGTGCGTCTTCTATCTGTATTCCATCATCAAAAACCTGCTCAAATGTCATCAATGGCTGTGTGATCAGATACTTACAGAACTGCGACTGCAAGTTCTTCACCACCATTCTTACTTGTTCCTTCTCAATGGGTCGATTTGTCATCTTGGTTGCCTTAGCCCTCCATCGGGTCAGAAACTCAACAAAAGATTCTTTGGCCTCCTGTCGGGTGGTCTCAAGTTTCCAAGTGGTGACATCAAGCTGGATGTTGTAGTTTTACTGATTGACAAATGAAGTAGCAATGTCCTCCTATGTTCTTATCTTTGCAGTATCTAAATATAGAAACCATTTTTGAGCAGCTCCAGATAAAGATCGCTGGAAAAGCTGAGTTTTCAAATGATCACTAATACCCATCGCGACAGAGTTCCCACGTACATTCTCAGATGGATCCTCGGGTCGCTGGTCACGTCAAATTTCTCCATTTCAAGCATTTTAAACTTCTCAAGCAACTTAGCATCGGGGAATAAACAGAGTCCTTCAACATCTAACATATAGTCCTCAAATCCTCGAGCTTTCCTAAAAGTCTTCTCCAACTTGTCGACCTTATCAGACAAGATCAACTCCTTGGTGGCTAGGATTTCTAGGATTCCCAGACGAATGGGCTGTACAACTGCTGGTTGGGCTCCCTCGGATCTTACATTATCATCCCAAATGTTATCTTCTATGCCATCCTTGAAGTCATTCAAAACAACCACATTAGGATCTGCAACCCGAGTCTATAAAGTTTGGATCTGAGCTTGACACTGAGTCTGGATCCCAACCTAATTTGTTATAGTGGTACTGACTCCTTCAACAGTCCATGTAATTCTAGAATTTCCCTCATCATATCAGCCATGGTCAGTTTCGGGTCTGCCATCGGTAATCTCAACTGATTGGTACGCTTGAGTCTTTCACTCGGTGATCGGGCCTAAGTGCATATAGATTCTTCTCTTCTTGGCGCTATTATCCCAGGTCTGTGAACTGAAAGGGCTTACGTAAATCGAAAGACTCGTTAGCTGGGCCTAAACTCAAAGCAACTCACTCTCGACGACGGTTCGGGAGGACCAAAACTAATCATAATCGAGGTGCTAACTATACAAATAAAAGTAACCATAAAAAGAAAATCGCATAACCTTAGGAGATTTATTGATCCTAAAAAAAAGGGGTTCTAAGAAACTATATGCACATGAAAAGGTTGGTAGGTCTTCACTCAGTGTACCTTCTGAATAGAGTCAAGAATATATATCTTAATGCAAGGAATGGTGTAAGGCATGATTAAACGGTACGCAATAACTCTTTTTGCCACATCTATGGAAGCACGTGGCCAAAAAGCTTGTTGGCTTCCCCGACATAGCCCTGAGATAGTAAACTAACCAGAGTATTGGATAGGCGGAGCGGGGGTTTGAGATCCAAGCACATAAATATGAAAATACAAATGCGAATATCGATGAAAAGTTTACAACAAAAACCATTGACATTTCAAGTTTAATTCTCTTGTGATTTTTTTTTTGAAAAACCAGTCCCCAGCAAAGTCGCCAGAAAAAGTTGTGGATGTTTTTCTTTTGGTGAAGAGGGATGCACCGAATATCTATTGTTTTTAGAAAAATGTTCTTTTCCTTTTTTAAAATAGAAGTCCATGATATCTGAGTATTCTTTTTAGAAAAATAAAGTCGCCACTTAATTTTTGAGAAAAATCAAGAAAAACAAAAGAAGACTGCATGTCTTTTAAAAAACATAATCAGAGAAAAAGAGGGTCTAGAGGCTAAGATACAAAAAGGAAAGGTGTTAAGCACCCTTTTCACCTAACTATGAGGTTGGCCTCTACTTTGTCAATATTAGTTCTTTTGGTAAACTTTTTAAAGGTAAATAGAACAGGAAGTTAAAGAGAGTTCAGACAAAAACAATCAATGAAACAACAAAATCCTAACTACGATTCCCAGGATTTTGCAACTTGGTAGTTATTTCTAGATATGCCATACATATCGTTTGAGCAAAGCAAAGCGAAAAACATGCGAGTAAGCTATAAAACGAACAAAAAAAGGTTTGAGGATCATGTAACAATGTCTCTACCCCTAACATGCTATAAACACGTTGTACAGAATAAGAAGAAGAGACTTAAACATCATATTTAAGCTACTGGACGTGTAGAAAACTCACGACCGTAGCAACAAATGTTGCGGCCGTGACAAAAATGGTAACAAAATAGGCGGCCATAACAATAATAGGGTTACCGCAAAGAACAAGCTAAACAAATCTCATGATTGTGACATATAAAAGTCGCAACCATAGTTTTCAAGGGTACATAAATGGTATATATATTGTACAAGGCTTAAAACAGGCTCAAATGAACAGGATATACAGGACAGAGACCATAACCTATTGGTATTAGGTTAAATCCACCATCCTTCACCCTCTATGCAAACAATGGCTGTAAACAGAATGTATAGAATATCAAATAAGAACAACAGAATACTTAAAACACCTTTTCATGTTACTGGCCTCACAAAACCTCACGTCCGTAACCAAAGGACGTCGTAACCATAACAAGCGTGAAGGAAAATGAAGCGACTGCCATGTTTTCATAGCCTCAGAACATGCATGTATGAAGGTGTACATAATGGAGATCATAACCCATTTGTCTAGGTCAGATCTGCTATTTATTACCCAACATGGAGATAAACAGAGGTACAAAAAGGAAAAAATGCTAAATAGAGCAATAAAAGAATATACAACCTTGAAATAAACATATAACAGAGAGTTTTAAAGTAAAACAATGTCACAGCCGTAACAATTGGATGTTGCGGCCATGAGTAAAAAATGGGCATAAATGTACCAGCTCTTATAAAAAGTGCACGACCGTGACTGTGGGTTTAACAAAACATGCGGCCATAACATTATAAGCTCACGGTCGTCATGTTCCAGAACCTCAGAAAACTTTTGATTTTTTCAGTGTGCTTGTGAGTATCGAAACAGAATGAAAACGAATATAAATATACAAAATAGAGAGCTATGAATATACTGCTAGTAATGAAAACTTAACGAAAACTAGTGCTTACATTGAAATGAATGATAAATAAGCAATAAAACAATGAAAACCTTATCCATAACACCATCATGGGAAGAAGATGAGGGTTAAGAAGAGTCGTGGGTTTCTCAGGTTATCTCGTGTGAATATCCACCTTGAATGGCTCCTCGGTGGTGAGAATATGATATCTCCAAGTCAATATATGTGCTTCAAGAACTCCTCCGAGACAAGCAAGAACACGAACAAGGCTCGGGAAGTATAGGATGGATGTGAGAATATCAAATGAAAAAGTATTTTGACATAGTTTGGGCCTCCATGTGTTTCTCTTCTATGTTCTTGTGACCATGTGTTTCTCTTCTATGTTCTTGTGAAAACGATGCCTATTTATAGGCAAGGCGAGCAACATAAACCCCTTTTGAGATACTACTACCTGTCGAAAAAGGGGTAATAGTGGCAGCTGCTTCTTTTTTACTTTTGTACAGTACAGGCCGCTATCTTTATAGTGGTGAAAGGACAACCGTGACTTTCAAAAGTCGCAGGCTGAATAAAAAAGCGATGGTCGTGACAAAGAAAGTCACAGCTTAGTTTAGGGTTTTCGAAAAAGTTACGGCTATGAGAGTAAGGACACAACTTGTTCTATGATTTTTAGAAAGGTGGCGGCCGTGAGAATAGGAATGTCTCAGCCAAAAGGGTTTTTTAGGATTTTTGGGTTTTAAGTCATATTCGTAATTTTGCTTGCTTGGAAGTATCTTTCAGCATGATTCTCATACTTTTGTTAATGGAGCGCATTCGAAACGGGTGCCTAAGATTCGGCTTGATCAGATTGGGGTGTCTATAGTTGGGTTAGTGTTGTTGGAGAATTTTAATAAAAATAAAAATTATTATTATCTATTACACGTTTAATAAGTTATTCATGATATTAGCCATTACAAAATAATTATATAATTATTTAACTATTCGATACCATACCAGTAGTGCAATTAAATTATGTTTAGTACTATTAATATTGTTCTATTACAAATTTAATATGTTTCCTTAGTATCAATTTAATTGTGATAATTTAATTTTGTTTATCCCAAGATGTTATGTAAAGGTTTACTAGCCTATTGTGAAGAAGGAAGAGTATAGAGATGTTTCTAATAAGAGATTTTACGCCATCATATTATTTTCTTATTTTTGGTTCATATCACGCCTCCAAAACCCGAGACTTGTGATCAACCAAGGAAAAGTTTATGTATAGAACTCGAGGATTAGAGAATTAATAAAAGGATTCCCACAAAGATAAAAACGAGACCCAAGGAAGGTTTACCTAAAATATATTAAAATCTTATAAGAAAAATCAATTTTCTTCCATTATTACTATCAAAATTTCTCACCGGATGAGTTCTGAAAAGAGAGTTAAATCATTGAAAAGAAGACTCCCGAATTTTAATTTAAGCATAAAAGAGACCTAAAACAAAGCTCGGGCCTAAAAGATACTTTTATTTAAATAAAATAAAATTTGGACCAAGCCCAGGCAAGTCCGTTCGAGTGGACCCAAGACCGCTCGAGTGATCGGACCACTCGAGCGGTCCCTTGGCAGACCCAAATTTTCCTCTCTCTGGTGATAGACTACTCCAGCAGACCCTAAACCTCTTGAGCGGTCAACCACCAGATTGCTCGTTTCAAAAACTATTTTCTTGTAAGAATTTCCAACAACTGCTTTTGTGAAAGAAAAAGGTTCTAGAACTTGAAATATCATTAAACACACAAGGATTGTATTCAAAACACCTCCTAAGAGGATTAATCAACATTCAATACATTCAAAAACATAAGATTCATGACCTTCTGGCCTTACAACCCCAAATATTCATGATGCCAAATAACTCAAAAGTATACTTACGTCACCAATGATTTCACAAAACCTTTACACTTCTCAATCAATTGATATCATAAACATAAAGACAAAGTTCTTCCAAATAATCCCAAAACAAAATCCAAAACATTCTTGGCATCTTCTATGGAAAATTCACAATATCATCACCTGAAAAACATGTATTCAAACAACGTGAGCAAAGGCGCTAGAGGATTCTAAACAACCTAGATGAATCATGCTCCATATGCAATTAACAATTCCATATCAACAAACCAACCCAAAATATCCAGTTTTCCCATGATTTACAGACAATCTTATTCCCATAAATCGATTAACGTACGCTTGAATAATAAAAATATACAGTTGCACAGTCACACCCCTTTATGGTCATACCGAAGGATAGGGATACCATCACATAATCATGCCCCCTTTTGGTTAAACTGAAGAATATGGGTACCTCCACATAATCATTTTTCTTTTTGGTTAAATCGAAGGATATGGGTACCTCCACATAATCATTCCCCTTTACGGTCAAACTAAAGAACATGGGTACCTACGCACAATTACATATCTTTTCGATCACACCAAAGGATATGAGTACTTACGCCGCCTTTATGGGAATTAATCCGAGAGATATAAGTACCCAATCTAACACAAGTTTTTAATCTTTTCACCGAGGAGTTAATGAAGCCCACATTACATCTACAACCACCTCAATATACATTCATGTATTCATACAACTACAACATAACATCAATTATCACAACTTCGATACTCAACATCATTTTAAACGAAAATCCCCACTTATGCATATATTTTACCTAAATAATGCAAAGATTCCAATTCCATGGATTTCAAACCTCAATTCAAGTCTCGAATTAACTTCAATTTCACCATTATACAACCAATTCATTTTATTTAAAGTTAAGGTTTCTAACAAACTCTAATCTTGAACACATTATCCTCTAGTAATGTAAATATAATATCTCCACGAGTAAAACACAATTTTAGTGCACTTTAACTTCAATTTTTATAATTTTTCCAATATATTCATGTTTTTATCAAAAGGATATCACACACCCAAATCTAGAATTTTAGATCTCAACACATTTCATGGCATTTACATGAGATAGAATAAAATTAAATACATATATATTCACCCCAAGGAGTTAGAATTTTACCTCGTTAAATTTAAAACTAAAAATTCGAACATCCACGAAGATCTGAAAATTACCAAAATAAATTTCGCTCAAATGATGTTGAAACTATTGATGTGTAGAACAAACTTTTCTCCTTGGCCTTTGATCAAATCCAACCTTAAGGTCTTCAAAACTTAGAGAGAGAAACCTCCATTTGGTCTTCTATGAGAGAGAGAGAGTGAGAGGAAAAAGATGACAAATTAGGGAAAAGGGGGGGCACACGGCTGGCCACCTTAGGTGGAGGCGGCTTTCTTTGGAAGCTTTGCTCCAATCTCCTAAGTCAATTGCTCCAAAATTACCCAAAGTGCATATAAACCTCTACAATGTTTTAATTCGTGTAATCGCATCCAAATCATACCAAAATTAATAAATTAATTTTAAATTAATTTAGAAACTTATATTTTTTAAAATCACCAAAATTTAAAATTATTTTCGAATTAAATTTCTCGAACCTTCGCGCACACATGCAGGTCCAACAAATCTCGTTAAAACATAACTGAGTCCACTGGCCACATATCTATACTATTATTAAAAGAAAACCCTCAAATTACTGTTGAAGCCAGCTGAACTTTTTTTATTCCAAATTTGCCCTTAAACTGATTGAGATTTATCACTTTCCAAATTAACCGTTAAGGACAAAACAGTCCAAAACCAAAATAACTCGATGCACTTTCAACGGTTACCCAACTTTTCTAACCCCACTTTCCTTGAACGATTTCTCTCTCTCTCTCTCTCTCTCTCTCTTATTTGTGAAATTACTGCTAATCCCCCACAAACAGCGACACCACCACCACCATCCCCAACTCCGGCAGAGCCAGTGCCGACCAAATCATCTCATGGATGGCTCTCAAGGACCCAGCCCAACACCACCACCACCATCCCCATTGGTTGCAGCCCAAGACATCATCTCTCCCACCGCGGCGAAGGGTTCAGGCGAAGTGGGCACAGCAAGGGCGACGGAGTGGGCACTGGTACTGAAGACGAACACTAAGACCGGAAAGCCTCAGGGGGTGAAGTTCTTAGTCGTTGGCCTCTGGTGTCGTCAACTACAACCACCGTGTAACTGCTCACAAAATACTCTCTCTCTCTCTCTCTCTCCTCACAACGACAATTGACTCTTTCTCTCTTTACTGCTTCTTCCTTCTACATGATCTATTGCTGTTTATAGTTCAAAATTCCTCCCTTCCCCTCTCCATTTATCCGATGAAGCAAGGTTTTTAGCCTAATCAGAAGAAATTGGAAGGCGGGATTTGGAGGTCTGGGCTATTTTTATTGGTTTAATTCATTCTTTTTATTTTTTACATTTTTCAAAAAAATCCCAATTTCACTAAATTAACCAAAAAATTATTAAAAAATGAAAGAAAAAACCTGCCATAGTTGCTTTCATATTTGATTCTGCGAAGCAGAGCAATAGTTTTTCCATCGAACATTGGCCTTACAATAACGTGAATCTTGCCGGAAGAGGTCGGCTAGACAGTCTTGGCCAAAGATAAAATAGTTGATGGTTAATTAGGGAAGCGTGAGGAGGAAGTTGATAAAATAGTATTTTATTTTTTATTTTGAGTTTTACATTTTAATTTCAATATTTTTCCATGAATTTGCGAGAAGTTTGGTTAGATAAGGAAAGATGTCGTTGTTTCGATGCACCGATAAGAAAGTTAACGACAAAGGTAAGAGTTTTAGAGAGAGAAAAAAAAATAATGTGTAATTAAAGCCACGTTTATTCATATTTATTGGTAATTGTTTACAATGTAGTTCGAATTATTCGATTGCTCTCTCTTTGTTTTCTCTCTCTATCTTATGCTATTGTTCTTTCTTGAAGTCATTTTTGTTCCACAAATTACATCTAATTGTTGTCAACCGAAGCCATTTTTGTTATAGAAATTAGCTGTAATTTTCCTTCAATTTCAACGTATAATGATTATACGTTGTATATACACGTAAAATTTCAAAAAATAATTATACGTTATATACGAGAAATGTTATATATAAAGATGTATTATTGTCATTACATTTAAGATTGTAAATTATGCAATTGATGATAAAATTTTCATCATACATACATTTTATTTAAAACTAGCTTTAGTGTACATTTTAGTTAAATTAAACAAATTTTAATAAATCTTATTTGTTTATTAGATTGGACTTTATAGTATCAAAAAATATATTATTTTTTATATTTTAAAATAGTTTGAATTATACACGCATCGTGTGTGCTCCGAACGCTAGTATATATAACAAGTACGCATACTCAATACAATACCACATAGGTAAATTATCACATAAGTATTTAATCTTACAAATTAAGGCGAGACTGAATCTCACAATTCAATTGTTTTTCCTTTTTTCCTCTATTTGTGGCTAAATGATTACAAAATTAGATTTTTACTATAAAATAAAAATTACTAATAATATCAGTATTTATTTTTTAATGTTAAATTATCTTCGACTTAAATTATGTTAAAGTATCTTTAAATACGAAACATAACTAATAGTCTTTTATTATAAACCGGCTTTGAAAAGTAAATCTTATCAGAGACTTCGTATCACCAGAATTCCCGAACTATCCCGCAAAAGTTGGCATTAGCCAACACATTGCTCATTGGGGCAGATAAACCCATCATTTTTCATCAATAGTGAAAAGAAAAATAATAAAACATTACTTTTCACAAGAAACAAATGAAAAACGCAAAGAAAATGGGTCACGCATGAAAAGCATGTTCTCTTGTCTCTGGAACACACGTTAGTATGCAGATATGGCTTATCTAATTAATATGCATATATTATGTATTTTTAAATATATGATTATGTTGATTTGAATTAATTACTTTTTCTAAAAATTAAATTATATTTAAAATATATAAATACGTAATATACATTTATTAATTTGACACATCACATTCACGTACGAGTGAATAGTGAATTTTCCCTCTCAATAATTTGTTGGAGAGCGACAACTCAACTCAGCCCAGTTTGTTGCGTTCTTGTTGTACCCATTACCCATTACCCATTACCCACCTTTATTTCCACTATCTTTAAGGAGTAACAAGAAAGGAGTACGGACCCACACAAATACTGCTTTTGCTTGTATAATTGGATACCTCTCCACGATTAGAGGGGGGGGGGGGGAAACCTTAGCAAGGTTTGTGGGCAATCTTGACGTAAACGGAATTTATTTAAAAATATTTTTTTTTCAATAAAATTAGCTTTTTTGGTGGTGGTGTTTTTTTTTTAAAAAATATATATATTTCAATTTTTTGAGGCTAATCTAAAAGCCCTAAAGAAGCCAAAAAAGAAAGTCAAAATAAGTTAATAAATTAAATTTTATTTATTTAATCGAATGTGCCAAGAGTACACAAGAAAAGAAAGTATATTGAGCGTAAATATCACCTGATACGAGAAATTGTATAGAGAGGTGATGTTGCCGTGGTTAAGATTGTATCAAGGGACAACCTTGTAGATTCTTTTACAAATAGCCTACCGGCTAAAACTTTTAATAGTCATGTAGAGGGCATGAGAGTCAAATGTATGGCAGCATGGTTCTGAGTATAAATAAGAGATTTTCAGGGTTGTATACTAAGAAACCAAGAATTTTGTTGATTTTAGTATTTTATTTTACTCTTTAAAAATTTTTTTTTCATTTTATAAGAATCTTAACGAGCAATGTATGCGATATCATTTCTTTAATTTTTTTATGGATGGATGTCCTTTATTCTGTATAGTATTTAATCTGGTGTGTAGAGTACGGCTTGCACATAGAAGACCAGATTATAGGTTCTTGTAGAATATAAGTTTACGGTTCACAGTTTAGATGGAATTGGACAAACCATCAGAACGACTGTAACACAGAGTTTTAGTAGGTCTGTCTTGGTTACGAGAAACAGCTAATAGTGTTGTCTATTATTCCAACTCTCTGTACTAGTACACTTTGTTTATTGAATATGACCACATTAGGGTAATTAATTTTTTACTGACTATATAAATTAATTCACACTCCAAGGTTGTTATGAGTGCTTATACTCTTAATCCCGAAATAATTATTATTCGCGTATATTTAGTATTCATTGTTTTGATTCATTAGATGGTGCGATCTTTTACGGGTCGATATTCCCTGTGAGTTAGATAGCGGTATTAAATATATGGCGAATATTAATTATTGACGAAATTCATGTCCCGATTGTTCGGGATTGACGATACCTCCTTAAGGAAGGTTATAAGTTTTGACCGAGCTAAACCCTGCAAGTGGATTTTATTATCCGGCTGTCAAATAAGTTAAGCGGAAGGGTTTAAGAAATTTTAAGAAACCAATTAAATTAAATTGTCAGTAATTAAATTTAATTGAAGAATATCAAGAATCTTAACGTGGGGAGATGAGTTAAGCATTTCATAACAGGAGCTCGAATAATCGATTTTGAGAATGTGGCCGGGAGTGCAATTACGATTCTTTAGTGGTATGAATTATAATTCATGTTTTTATGAAATTATCTCATGGGCATGCGGGTTTTTATAATTATATTAGAAACTCAAGTCATATTTACTCCACAGATCCCTACTGTAACCCAATATATATGTGGTTATGCTAATCCTATCCCAAATTTCACACATTATTGAATTAGGGTTTTCACATAAATCTTAGATGGCTAGATTAACAGGTTCAAGATCACGATAGATCGTAACCCACTCTACGTTCGTGACTCGCATCCGGGAATACAGTAGAAAGCTTGATCGGGGCATCAATTCGAAGGATTCACATTCGTGGTTGTTGCAGTAACCGAAATTATTCTACTAGATTTCGAAAGGTATAATCTCGAATCTAACTTTGGAAGTACGGGTTTTATTTTGATTGTTCGACATCAAAATTTTTAAACTAGAGCCTATTTCGACGACTGCCCTTCCAGTATTTTTTTTATCAAAAAAATTGTATTCATATCAATGATCTTGGCAGTTTACCTCCAACAAAAAAAGAGGTTAGCGGTAAAAGCCGAGAGGCATAAAGCAAAAGGAGAGAAGAGTGGAGGAGAGAAAAGTGGAAAAGGAGCTTTCAGTTCTACAAGCAAAGGAGCGGGAGAGAGCAAAGGAGCGAGCGATTATTCAGTTTTGCAAAAATGGCCTACGAGGACTACGAGATGAGCAGGGGACATAATGATAAGCCCTTGAAGCCCGAGCCTGAACTAGATGAGGGGACAAGAAGAGACCGAACAAGAAAATAGGAAAGCAACCTCGGACGACACCAAAGTATATGAGAGTGCAGGAATATTGGGTACTCGTGGTCTAGAAACTAGCATGAACGCACCCGTGATGGTTGAGTTGGGGTGAAACTGGCCCCTTTGAGGGCACAGCAGGAGGGCCCCTTATAAAGGCCTGGGGAGAGGATGAATTGATCGTTGAAGACTCGTGAAAGAGGCAAGTAGGAGGTGGTTAATCTGCTCCCTTCTATGAAAGAGGGTTGTGTGTTTATGAGGGGCCGAACGGCAGCACGCGGGCGCTTTGAAGGGTTGAAAATACCAGAGACATGCTAATAATGAATTGCTAAAAGGAAGGCCTTGAGTTTACCTGAAAAAATAACGGGCTGCCGGCAAAAGTAGTAGTCACGCCTCGATGAACAGTGTCTAGGCCAATCAAAGTTTCAGCAAGTTTCATCGGGACAAAGTCCTTCTCCGACCACATCTGAGCTGTAAAATCAACTAGCGAGTAGCTAACTCATCCATCAGAAGAAACCAAGAGGTAACGAGTCAGAAGGTAGAAGCACAAAGCGTAACTGCGCCGTAACTGAAAGCCAAGGTCGCTAAGGTCGCCCGTAGGATAAAATCTATCTATGATCCATGGAATATTGAGGTAGACGTCGGATGTCAAGAGGGAGGCCTCCATCTTGGATAAGCCACAGAGTTGTATTATCTGTTGCCGATTAAAGAGGAAGAAAGTCGGCATGATAATAGATTTCCTTGGGGTGAGGTCCGGAATAGCAGCAAACTCTTCCACAATAGGGCACAGTTCTTCAAGGCCGAAGTGAAAAACATGGGATTGTGGATCTCACGGTTATGCAGCAGCCCTCAACAGCGGTTCGTTGATCTTAACAGCTATCAGGGAAAATAGAGAGTTAATACCAAACGAGGCGAAGTTAAGATGCTCGATGGGTGAAAACTTGTCTATCCATGCAGATAGTAAGCTAGGAAAGGAAGCCATTGAGGTGAAAGTGACAGAAAATACGGGACCCTAGTTCATACTTATAAAGCATGAAGGGACTGAACATCAGAAGGCTCGAAAAAGCCCAAAGATTCGTGCGACCGCAACCTTGGAAGTCGCGATCGCAACATCCAAGGTACAACCGCAACATCCAATACATAGCCGCAAACTTCAAATCCTTGCGACCATGCCCTTACCCTTGATCTTCCTTGCGACCGTAATGTTATATCTCTGCGACCGCAACCTTCAAAGGTTGCAGGTATACCTCTTTTGCACCCTTTTTGTGTCTCTTGTATTCTATGACTTCTTTTCTATGTTTTAAATAAGACATTCATGTTTATTGAAAATAAGAAATAAAATTTGCATAAGTTTAGACAGTTACTCAAGATCTGCATCATGCAACCAAAACAGTTCAGGCAGAAGGAAGAATGATCATGCAAGCACAATCACAAAAGCAGAAGGGTAAATGGCGCGAAGGCCCAAGTGTATGAAGCAGGGGCACCCAAGCCCATCAACAAATAAATCTAGGGCACGCAGGCCCAAAGAACCAAATGTGTCATACTGTATCAGAATGTAGGAGGAGTAAACCAGTACAGGTATAAAAAGAGGGGGGAAGATCTCTCTCTCACTGTCTCTGGCGGACTCGACGGGTAGAAGGGCCAGCATCTGAAGGGTCAGTCACGACAGAGTCAAATAACTCGTTAATATCATCATCGTCATCATCATCACTGCTGGAAGAAGAAAGTACCCTGGGGCCACTCAAGACTGATGAGGATCCTCTAGAATGGGCCCAAGAAGAAGTAACACAAGTAGCACAACTGCGACCTCAAACTGGATCTAGACCACGCGGCTGTAAAAAAAGGAAATAAGGGTAAGGATAGAGAAAAGAACGAAGAGACAAACAACAAGAGGAAGTCGAGAGATACTCACAATCTCGACGGCTGTAGGAGTGAAGACGACCCTGGCTGGACGAAGAGCAGCATCCTGCTGGCGGATTAAAGTCCTCATACCACTCATCAGAAGCATATGGCGATCCAACCAGCCCTGGTCCACCCGCCAAAAGGGGAAAAAAAAAGCTGAGTAACATAAAATAAGAAGGGTGAAAGAAGAAAGCCATGAAAATTAGACAAACCTGGCTAAGATCTTCTCTGAACTCTGGGGTTGGAGGAACCGGGATAGGAATGTCAAAAGAATATCCTATAACAAAAATCGTGATGACCCACGGTACCTCCACAGCTGCCCCTACTCCTGCACCAACTGCGCCGCCCGCACCAGGAGCACCAGCAACCCCAGCCCTAGCCCCTGCTCTTGCTCCCAAGGCGGCTACTACCTCTGCCTCTCTCCCTCTCCTCCTAGCTCTACCTGGGCCAACTGGTAGATCCCCTACAGCTACTGGACGAGGACCCATCAGTCCCATCAGATGTCCCATCGCCCATGTCGTATAATCTTTAGTCGGCTCCAGAAAAGTAAACGCCAAAGCTCCAACTACCACAGCATGATGTCGAGGCCACCCATGTAATCTTTCTGGCACATGAAAGCTAGAGGAGGCATGGGGATCCGAAAGTGATCCAAGCTGAGAGATTACCGGACGACTTGCTCTCCCAGGTACCACTCCTGGCAAAATAGGCCCTCCAGTAAAACCCAAAACCCGAAAGTGCCACGACTACACATCAGATCTGCGCTAGCCCTCTCTTCTATCCAAACATCCTAATGAACCTGTAAAGGAAAGAAGATATCTGGTCAAAAAATAGGGGCAGAATAGAGTAAGATCAATGAATAGATCAGTAAATAGATCAGAGATAGAACAGTAGACAGATCAGTGACAGAATAGTAAATAGTATGAACAGTGTGGTCAGTGAACAGAATAAACAGTGAACAGGATGAACAGTGAGTGAATAGTGTGAACAAAATGAACCATGAACAGAATAAATAGTGAACATAATGAACAGTGAGTGCGGGGAATAGCGAACAATGTGGTCGGTGAAAGAACAGAATAGTGAATTGAAGACAGTAACCAAAACAAAGCAGAAGTGAAAGCAGTGAACAGAGCAAAGAGCAGAAGCTGCACCTGATCAGGGGTCAACCGGTCCAGAGACATGCAGAATTGGTCCAAACTCTTCCTACTGTGCTTTCCCCCCTTCAAGCCCTGGGCCCACCGAGCAGCGCGAGGGATCACCAGAGGATCATCATAGGAGTTCGCCGGGATGTGCATCCCAAGGAACTTGTAGCTCCACAACTGCAAAAGAAGAAGTCGGCAGAAGAACTAGTGACAGATATATAAAAGAATGAAAGTACAGAAATATAGAGATAAGAATATACCTCTCAGAACCTCCAGTACCTTTCCATGCTCAGCTCCTGCGGGTTCCGCAACACTGCCCTCATAGAGCCGTAGAGGGTAGTAAAAGCAACGCCTCCCCAGTCATATGATGCGACTCGATCTATGTGGAAAAAGGCTCCAAGATAATGAAGATGAACGGTGTTCTCCTTGTTCACAAATAAGGAGACACCGAACATATACAGTAGAAAGGCTCGGGCAACCCACTCGTAGTGGGGAGGCTCTATACAGTGGAAATGACAAAAATGCAAGTAAAACCAAGTATATCGGACACATCCCTAATCCATCTGGGTTGGAATGGTGCCCAGGAAGTAAGTAAGAGCCTCTGCAGATAGTAAGATGTCAGGATTGAAGGGGATGGGATCACCGCCAACCCAAATACCGGTGAGCATAGCAAAGTCGAGTGGGGTCAAGGTCACCTCAAATGTCGTGAAGTGGAATGTGTTGGTGGTCTCCCACCACCTCTCAGCTAGCGCTTTCATCTGAATCCTATCATTGTTGGTCTCACCCAGCAATGGTATAAATCGTGCAAAGCCAGAACCGTCAATAAAAGCTCGGCTTGGGGTAAGAAGAGCAACGTACCACTCCAGCACGTCTCTAGATTTGCCAAAGCCTCAGATAGATCAACCAGCCTATAGAAGTAAAAAGGAAGAGGATTAGATAACATAATAAAAGCAGTCAGATTAAAGGGAATAAAGAAAGAGAAATAATCAAACCACAGTCTTATGCGAAGCGTTGTCTAAGTCCTAGGTTCGTGAGACGATCTTTAGGTTTTTCTAAACTCTGTTGCGCCAGGTAAATCAAACCCTAGTCATATGCGAAGCATTGTCTAGGTATTTCTAAGTCCAGACGGCGTCTTAAGTCTATCAAGCCCTACTGAGCTAGGCACCCTAAGCCCTGGTGCATCAGGAAAGTCAAACCCTAATCATATGCGAAGCATTGTCTAGGCATTCCTAAGTCTAGACGGCATTTTAGGTCTATCAAGCCCTAGTGAGCTAGGCACCCTAAGCCATAGTGCGCCAGGCAAATCAAACCCTAGTCATATGCGAAGCGTTGTCTTGGCCCTAGGTTCGTGAGACGATCCCTGGCTTTTCTAAAGCCCAGGTGCACCAGGCAAACCCTGTTTCAAACCCTACTCATATGCAACGTGTTGTCTAGGTCCTAGGTTCTTGAGACGATCCCTAGGTTTTCTAGGGCCTTGGTGCGCCAGGCAAATCAAACCCTAGTCATATGCAAAGTGTTGTCTAGGCCCTAGGTTCGTGAGACGATTCTTAGGTTTTTTAAAGCCCTACTGTGCCAGGAAAATCAAATCCTAGTCATATGGGAAGCGTTGTCTAGGTCCTAGGTTCGTGAGACGATCTCTAGGTTTTCTAAAGCTTTAGTGCGCCAGGCAGACCCTATTTCAAACCCTAGTCATATGCGAAGCGTTGTCTAGATCTTAGATTCGTGAGATGATCCCTAGGTTTTCTAAAACCCTGGTGCACTAGGCAAACCCTATTTCAAACCCTAGTCATATGCGAAACGTTGTCTAGGTCCTAAGTTCGTGAGATGATCCCTAGGTTTTTTAAAGCCTTGGTACGCCAGGCAAACTCTGTTTCAAACCATAATCATATGCGAAGCGTTGTCTAGATCCTAGGTTCGTGAGACGATCTCTAGGTTTTTTAAAGTTCTGGTGCGCCAGGAAAGTCAAATCTTAGTCATATGCGAAGCCTTGTCTAGGTCCTAGGTTTATCAGACGATCCCTAGGTTTGCTAAAGCTCTAGTGCGCCAGGCAAATCAAATCATAGTCATATGCGAAGCATTGTCTAGGTATTCCTAAGTCTAGACTGTGTTTTAGGTCTATCAAGCCCTAGTGAGCTAGGCACCTTAAGCCCTGGTGCACCAGGTAAATCTCTATCCTAAACCTTAATCATATGCGAAGCGTTGTCTAGGTCCTAGGTTCGTGAGACAATCGCTAAGTTTGCCAAAGCCCTGCTCCTTAGGCACATATATGTTTTGTTAAGCCCTACTCCTCAGGCACCCTAAGCCCTGCTCCTTAGGCATCCTAAGCCCTGCTCCTCAGGCATCTATGTTTTAAAACCCTAGCGTCCTATGCTCTACTCTTTAGGCATCCTATGTTTTAATCCCTAATTCCCAAGCACCCATGTTCTAAACACTATCATCTATATGTCCTATCCCAAAAAACTCCAGTTGCTTAGGTGTTCTATCAGATCCATAGTCCGATGTCTAGGTTTGTCCTTTTAATATTAATAGTGTGTTTGAGTTGCATTTATGTCCATTATAAGTCCTTTGGTTTATTAAATTGATTATTTTAGCTGGGACAATTTCTTATGAGTTCTTTAATCACATACATCATATCACAAGTAACAGGGGATCCTAGACATGCATGTATGTTCGAATATAAAGCTACAGAGCATGCTCTAGCATTTTGAATTAAGAAAAGAGGACTTACTGCATGATAATGGCGAGAGAGGTGGTCGTGTGGCTCACGGAGAAGAAGGTCGAGAGAAACATCAGCGATTGGAGGCTCGTATCTTCTCATCCCACTAGGCCTTAGACGGTGAGGAGCTGGAGCATAATGACGACGGTCAAAAGGAGCAGGGATACCCTCGCCAGCATGGGGATCCAACAAACGAGCGATCTCAACCTCAGCAGCTGCCGGATCCGCCGTTGCCTGATTTGCTGCTGCCTGCGCTGCTACTACCGCCCTATCCTGATCCTCAGCAGCACGAAGCAAAGACTACTCAGCCTTGGTCACGAGTATATCCATAGTCCCCATAGTAGTGGAACGCTGTAGGGCAAAAATTTCACCAGCAGGAATGCTAGAATCGGCTCCCCCAATAAAGTCAAGGGAAGTGCTGCCAAAAGCAGAGGGTCCGTGTCGTGCCTCGAAGATGTCATCGCTGTGACCGTGGCCTGCCATGTGGAGGAAATAGCTAAAATGCTAAGAAAATACTAAAGAAAGTCTTGAAGTCTTGAGGAACTAAGAGAGCTTGAGAAATGGATGGAAAGTTAGAGAGAGAGTGCAAGGGATGCATGTAAAGCCCCGTCCTCCGGGCACGTCAGGGCATACATAATTATAGATAAGGAGAATATTTTAACCATTTATTCATATTTAGATATCATAAATATTACATCATTAAGAGTTCTGAACTATTCATAAGTACATAACAATTACAGTTTCACTAGAAAATTTAACAAAAATTACAATACGCCCATGGAAACTGAACAAAAAGAACAAAAGGTAAAAACTCAATTCTTTAGCTAGCATTGTCGAGGTCCGCTGGCTCCTGCCTCTCACCCTATTCTTCAATTTTGTTTTCTTCCTTGGGGGAGACTTTCTCAAAGAACTCATCATACTCATCTGTGGCACTACTGCTATGAGCCAAAGCCTAGACGCAAATTTCCTAAACCGTCTAACAAACTCACAACAAAATATCCTACAATACATATCGTGTAATCCAAATACAATTTAAGGCCAGAGAGACAGACAATATAACATTTACGGCAGGGTAAGCATATATAAGAACAATTATGCCATTGTGTGATGCAAATGCCCAACCCGACTTGTATCCAAATAAAAACAGGAGTTCCACTTTAGGACTTATTTCTATTGCTTGTATGGACTTATTATCATTGTTGTCGCCTCAAGGACTTATTGTTATCGCTATGATGGGACTTGTTGTCATTGCCGCCTCAGGGACTTGTTGTCATTGCCGTGATGGGACTTTATGTTATTGCCGCCTCAAGAACTTATTGTCAATGCCGTGATGGGACTTTATGTTATTGCCGCCTTAGGGACTTATTGTCAATGCCGTGATGGGACTTTATAATGTTACCCACATTAAAACTAGGATGCTCGCTTAGTATCAACCCAAAGTTTAAATTACCAAAACTAGAGTGCTAGTGACGAACCCATGGTGCCCAACAGTATTCATAAATAACAAGTCTTTCTTTTAGAATACTGGGGACACACCTAGGGCGCTCAGTGGGAATTTATCCCAAAATAATTACAAAAATGGCTACCAGAGACGCCCTGGACTAGGAGCCGAGAAAAGAATAATTTCAATATAACCCAACCCACCACGATAGATACGAAAGGACTCAAACATGCCGAAATGCAAGTGTGACAATGCCTATAATGTGCAACATGCGTCTCATGTACAACTATATATAGCATGGTATCTAAGCAATGTATAACTCACGGTACAACTCATTAAAGCATGGAGTACAAGTATATGGAGCACAAACTATAAATTCATAAGACATGGATTTAACTTAACAACATGGAGTCTAATCATCAAATAATTATTTTCATACATTAACCATCCAATATAATTTAATTAAGGCCTATATTTTAAGTCCCATAATATAACATGTCACTGCACACTTAGCAAAATTAAGGTAAATATTCAAGTATCAAATTAAAAAGCGTAATAGTGTTTTGGGGTACCTAGGTATAGAGTTAAGTTCTAATATTTGGACACCAATTAGATAAAAATATGTTCTACAACTTTTGTGTTTAACATAAAGGTCAGATCCTATGGCAAAAATGTCATTTATTTTTATTAAAAGAAAATCATTCAGCACTTTACAGAGAGAAGTACAGAATTTGAGCCTTTGTTGGCCATGGTTTTGGGGCACCAATTCAAGGGTTATGGGTCTGATTTTCTGGCGAGATTTTAGTTTAAGGTGTTCCCTACAAGATTCATGTTTTGTGCTAGGACTAGTTGTTTGGAACAAATTAGTGATTTTAGCCAATTTATAAAGTGGGTTCAGTCAGCCTAAAAAGGTTCTGCAAAACCGGTTTCCAACATATAAGGCACAAGGCTTTTGGGCTACTATCCGAGGGTATTTTGGACTGATTGTTTCTCAGTATCTATTTTAATATGTTAGCTACATTTTTTATGTTTACCACCTTCGGATCTGGCTATTAAAAACTTGGCGTTTTGATCTCGCAACAATGTGTGACAGAGAGCTCTGTCAATCACTAAATCTCAATAGTGACTTTGGGAAGGGTTTTGACCTATAAATACTTCATATGTTTGGCTCATTTTTTTTGGACAGTAAGATAAACATGTCCTCTACAATTTTTATGTTTCAATCCAAACTCGGTACTCACTTTAACTTAGGGTTTTTAGGTCTGCAACTCCGAGTGGTCAAGATCTGACACTCTTTGAAAAAAATGATATATCTGGAGTTCTACCCAAAAAAATCACTTCAAACCAATTTTGAATGAAAGAAAACTTTAAAATCTAGGTCTGGACATAAAAATCACTTTAAGATCATTCTTCTACAATTAGTTGTTGTTATTTAAAGTTTGTGGCAGGATGTTAGTATGCCCAAAAAATTAGGTTATCTAGGGTTTTGGTAGCTTAACTCATGTTGTGTTTATTTTTGACGTATTTTCTTTGCATGCATGTCTTATACTCATACAAACCAAAACTCCAGAACATATTCAAGCCATAAAACTTAAAAATATTCACATGCGAGCACATACAACACTCTATCTTGCATGAACAACCCATGATTTACTGCTACGACGCCTTTTTAAGTGAATCCTTATTTCTTATTCTTAGGGTTGATTATAGAGATGGATTGAGGGCTATTTTATGAAAAAATGACAGAAGGTTTTAGGAAATTTACTTACTTGTTTTGATGAGTTAATGGTGGAAGGATGATAGGACTTGACTTTCAAGACTTCTCTAAGCCTCCTTGCTCCTTCTTTTTTCTTCCTTTCTTCTTCTCTCCTTCTCTCTCAAATTTGTAAGAGAACTCAAGAACCAAAGAAATCTGGCCCCTCTTCTCCCTCTTGGTTGAATATGTAGAGGAGAATGGAGGTGTTTGGTTGTATTTTATAAGAAAAAGTGTAATGGAAGCATAATTATTATGTGTAAACTTTAAATTAAATTTTCTTAATTTCTATTGGATGAATGGGAGTGTGGCGTTAGAATTTAGAGGTTTTTAGAAAATATTTCAAAAATAAGAAAATTCAAAAATATTTTGAAAAATCTTTTAACACCTTAAAAATCAAATTTTAAAAATCTCTTTTTGTTGAAAATAGAGTCGCCACTTAGTTTTTGAGAAAAACTAAAAAAAACAAAAATAGCTACAGATCTTTTAAAATGTTAACCAGAGAAAGAGGGTTCGATGGCTAAGGTACGAATGAAAAAAGGTGTTAGGCATCCCATTTGCCCAATCGTAATGTTGGTCTCTACTAATCATCATTGATCCTTTAATAAAAATTTTTAGATGCATGCAAATAAAGAAAATGGAAGCGAAGAAGGAACATCCAAAATCAAATATGAAAAATACATAGTATATGTAGATAGAACACCAAATAAAACAAGTATCAAAAGAAAAATCCTAAATCCTATGGCATGCAATTTCTAACTAAAATTATATATGGAACACTCTCACATGCAATATTCACAAAAATGACCTAAACTATCATAGAATGCATAAAATAACAAAAACATGTTAGAAGTTACCAAAACTATCTAAACATGGATTTGCTACAAAAATAAGTTAAACAGGTTTAAACATGCATTTAAAGAAAATTACCAGAACATGCATAATATTCATTTAGAAAGGAAAATATGAATATGAAAAGTACTAAAAAAATAAAAAATGCACAAAAATTCTATGTTTTAAAAGGAAGAAAGTCTACCAACAAAAGAAACAAAAATAAATGTGTTTTAATAAAAGAGAGTTTGAGAAGAAAAAGAAAATTAAGAAGAAGTTTATAAAAGAAAAAGATGCCAAATGAAAAGGTTAGAAAATACTACCAAAAGATAACCTAACTATTTATATTTTATATTTTTAAATAAAACAAAAGCAAATAAAAAGAAATGGGAGAATTCAACCATTTAAAATGCAAATTAACTTGAAAGTCTTTTTGTGATTTTTGGATTTACCAAGAATAAAAGAAATACTATGAAAGAAAAATAAAGCTAATAAAAAAAAGAAAAAAAACTTTGTATGAAAAGACGAGAGATACTAATATTAAAAAAAATGAATGTTAAAATGGACATTATAAGTTAATAATGAAAAAAAAAAAAAATAAAGAAAAATGGAACATTAGCATTAATAAGAAAAAGAAAGAGATACTAGTAATAAAAAGAAAATGAAAATGAAATTATTAAAAGAATATTAGACTAATGCTTAAAAGAAAATGATATTAATATTACAAGAAAAGAGAAGAAAATAAAAATAAATGTTAGTACAGGAAATTAAACAAATGCTAAGAAGATAAAAGAAATAAAATACAAATACTTAACTCAAATGTGAAATATAGTATTAATTACTACATTCACACCAATATAAGTGCATTATTATAATAATTAACAACATTAATAAATTATAATTGTAAAAATATATTAGCACTAATTTGATGAACTAATTAAAGAAAAAGACAATGTACTTAGTGTGAATGTGTGAACTAAACAATTAATTAAGAATACTAAACTTAATAAAGCAAATTAAATAAGAAACAAGGTTAATTATGCGAATGAAAGAAATGCGTAAATTTGAAATATAATTTAACCCGATCACCCCAAAATAGAAGAAATGGAGTTAGAAGGATTAGGGATCCAAACGAGATACCTAAATTGCCGAGGAATCCTCAAGTAGGGAAAGCACTTCAATGATCCAATACTCGGGTGGTGATCCAAGCGAGGCTTTAATATAAGCGTCGGAGGCTCAGATATCGGTATTTTGGCAAAGTTTCAGCGTCGAGACTCGGAATTGCTCGGCAACTCTGCAGAGCTTCCCTCACTAACCCTGCTACTCAAATTCTATCTTGAAAAATGTACCAGGGGTATGGTATTTATAGAGCTCCTCAACCAATGAGATGCTGCCATGTTTTAGGGCATGTCAGGCCATTTGGAGTTGGCGGTCGCCACAATATAAGTTGGCGGTCACCATGTTTTTGGAAGGTTCCACAAAGTGTTATGGCGGTCGCTACAATGCAAGTGGGCGGTCGCCATGTTGGAGGTGGCAGTCACCACTTTTAGCTAGGGTTTCCAAGAGGTTCTATTGGCGGTCACCACAATGAACATGGCGGTCGCCTTACTTGGGAAGCAAGTTTCGATGATTTGACAAAATTTTATTGGTTTGAAGGTTCTAGGTTCAAATACCGAGCTTGGGTCACTTCCCGAGGATTGTACTGAGGCACCATTCCACCTGTTTTTATCATCGAATTCACCTAAAATTGGGCGGCGTCAAATTTTGGTGTCTACATGGAGGTGGGTTCTTTTTGAGAATTGATTTTTCAGGTTTTTGTAGAGGGAAAGTCTGCTAGGGATGTTTGGGGATCCTCAAAAGATGATTTTGCGTTAATTTATGTATTAAATTGTGTTTAGGTACCATTTTGTGTAACAAAATGCATAAAATATTAATTTTATGTATCTTTTTGGTATCTTAACCTACTTAATCCTATTATATTAATGTGTTTATAATTAATTTAATCTTTCCATGAATTATCATAATTTTTGTAACAATTAATTAAATAGGTGTAAGTTTTTAAGTCAATTTAATCTAATTTGACAAGAATTGACTTTTTGACTTATTTATTGTGTAGAGATTTTAATTTTTTTACTTTTGTTAACCTACATTATCATATTATTATATATATTATTTATATAAAAAGTCTTGGGTTATAATAATGCTTAATTTATACATTTTTTCTCATTTTTGAGCTTAAAATTTGTAAAAAATCACTTTTTGGGCACAAACTCCAATGTGGCCACCCACTAAGGGTATTTTTGTTATTTGTTGAAGTTATTTTGTCTTTTATTATTTAATTGTACTTAAATATCTGATTTAGAGTGTCCATGTGTCAAATTTTGAATTTTTAAGACTTTTTGCTATATTAGGGGGAAAATGGTCATTTTACCCTAATTATGAAAATTTTTTATTTTTAATTTTATATTTCGTGTTACTTACTTAACTTAGGATGTTAGGAGTCTTCTCTGAGGATTAGGATTTTGCCTCTGAGCATTTGATTTCTTTAGGATTTTCGGATCGAATTTAGGTTTCAAGTTGAATTAGGGTTTCTATCCTTCTAGCAACCTAAGATCTTATCGGCTTACCATCGCTAATACTAGGGTCTGGGCTGGATCACTACACGGGTCGTTATAAACTGGGTTATTACAACTAGGGTTTGTACCGGGGTGTTACAAACTACTCCCCTTAAACAAATTTCGTTCTTGAAATTTCGTATCGTACTTCATCGTGTGAAAGGTTGGAGATGATTTACTAGCATTGTGCCTTCTCATCTTGGCCTTCTCATTTCCGTGGTGCTGCCCTAGAGCTTCTATTAACATAATCGCTTTTCCACCAGGGTACCTTGCCTTGGATCTCTATTGAGCTTTCTTCGAAGTTACGCCATTGTATTCGCATACAACTCGTGGTAACTCAGGGGCTGACAGGGCGTTTGTATCAGCAAGCATGTAAGCCAATCTTACGTTAACGTTACTTGATCTACACACCTTCGCGTCACTCGGTGTCAGGGTTTCATGTCGTTTTCCTTGAAATCGTATGATAGTGTCATTCTCTACTTATGCCCATATCTTCTTCTGTCGGCAA
>JAULJZ010130397.1:0-10929 GCA_032270985.1 Heliamphora pulchella | reverse complement strand
TACGACATGTATGTAATGATATATTTAAAAGTTATTTCTCTCTATACTTAATTAATGATTATGATTTATTTATTAATTTTTAAAATTTTTTTTTCTATAGATTTAGACACTCAGTGCAACGACTTCACACCATCATTGGTTGGAGAGCAGGTTTTGTACTTATCAAAAGCGTACTTTGTGAGCGTACTTTGTGAATACTTCATATACGTTTTTTTTATTAGATAATCATGTTTGACAATATTTAGATAAACATGTTTATTAACTTTATTTATTTGGTAAAACAATTTTAAAATAAAAAATTATTAATAAAAATAACATATTAAGAATTTTGAAGTGCCTTTAGGTACGGGTAATATTTAGTATTTAATGGGTCATACTAACTACCGCCAAATAAAAGGTGATTAATAAGATAATAAGGACAAGTATTTTTTCAATATCAATACATATCTGGAAGTGAAACCTATATATTTATATATTATGTATCTATTATTTATATATTCTGTATCTACCATTTTCATATATATTAATACACTTTGCACAAATATTTATATATTTTGTATCTATTATTCACCACCCAATAGATGGTGATTAAATAATAAAAATAGTTTTGATGAAAAACAATTTTAATATATTATTTTCGAATAAAAAAATATATATTAGAAAATAGTTTTTTCATTAAGTAGTAATGAAAATTTGACGGTTAGATTAATTTGATACAAAAATTAAATTAGAGGGGAGGTTAGTAATATTTCAAAAATTATAAAAAAAAATTAATATTTTCATAAATCTAAAAAAAAATCAGTGTAATTTATCCAATTATCAAATATCAATACAATGGTACTCGTAAAACACCTTTCTCAATAAATAAAATAATGGCCAGTTTTCTTAGCCCTTTCGGCCCGGTTTTTTCTTCTATCCCTGTTTGGGATATTTAAAAATTCTAATTTAAGAAAAATATATATTTAAAAAAAAAATAATTTAAAAATATTTATATTTTTAAAAAATGCTAATTTATTTGGGTTAAATTATTTAAGTTAGTTTTTTCATTTTAATTTTTTGTTAATACGTTTAATATGTTTTTACTTTTTGTTTTTAAGTTGTAGTATTTAAGATAATGACATGTCTTTTTTTTTGTAATAGAGTTGACTTTTTAATTAAAGGTATTAGTCATTTTATCGAAAAATAGGGTGTTTGGATTGTTTATAAGCCTTTTTTGGTGAAAAAATTGATAAACTTTTTGAAAATAACAAACAATATAATTTAGAAATTGAAGGGCAATGGATCGAGAAAGTGTAAGTCAGCTCGCCTCGTTGGCCTTGGCCAAACATTGAATGGTTTGGTGCTGAACAGCATACCCATGATGAGGTCCCAAGCAAAACAAGTCGAATAAAGCTTGATGGCATCGACTGAGAAGGCGTGCATGAGACACGACATTAATGATAATGTGGACGAGCAAAGAACATTTATGAATAATGCGTAACTGAGATAAGAGCATCAATGATGGTAGTATGTTTGTACTATCCTATATTAATGACAACTGGAGTTATTGTAAATATTTTCGGTAAGTGGCTATCTCAGGATAAAAGGGTCCAAACCAGACTCAAATAAGAATACAATCTTTCTGGTAAGGCAGCGCAAAAAAAAAACAAAGTTTTCCTAACAAAAAAAACATTGAGATGCACTGAAAATAAAAAGAGATACAATTTAAAGTAACACATGAACATTACTTACAAAAACTTTAATAAAATACATAGAGAATTTCATCCTTAAAGGCTTCTCATTACTTTAAACCCATGAGACACTAACTTAAGTATCATGATGGTGTTTTTGGCACGAGTCGATCGGGTAGTCTCACTTTTTTATACTCTTGCAGGAGTGATTTAGTAAATAAAATCATTATAGAAGACTAATTTTTCTTGTTGGCAACGCATAAAATCATCTCATACAGCAAACAATAGAGTTAGAAATTATTTTTTAATATAAAAAACTAGTTTTTTAGATAATCAAAATAGTATAGTTAGGGTTTTTGGACAAAAAAAATCAAGGCGTTGGATGATCTCTCTCCACCCAAATCTCTTCCTCCCCTCCCTCTCTCTTCTCTCTCTCCTCTTCTCTCTTTTTTTCACATTTTCCCTCTCCTGTAGTTTTCTTTATTATCTCTTTTGCTCTCTTTCGTGTTTTGTTTTATTATTTTAGTGCATTTTTCTTCTTGCGTTATTTGTTGTTCACAAATCTATCCTTCAAAAGTATTATTTTTAATTTTTTAAAATATAAATTTTAAATTTCGACATTTACTTAGATCAGTACAAATGTAGACTTTTTTAATTTTTGTGTTCAAAATCTACTTTTTTTAGTTCTAGTTTCTTCGGCAGAGAAAATTTTATAAGAAAGTATGACCAAAAATTGAAAAAAAAATGGCTATAAAATGACAAAACGCACAAATAGTCTTTATAAGTGGCTTGTCTTTGTTGTATCTTAACTTTAAAATTCTTTAATCAAAACTCTCAACTTTTTTTTAAATTATTCTTTGCAATGAAAGAAATCTAAGAAATATATTAATTTGAGCTAATGTTTAAAAACATTCACTAAACATGATAAAAAAAAATATTATGCAACTTGTTTGGGCTAAATGTGGCGAATTTTGTTTATTTTTGTTTATTTTTAAATTTTTTTATTTTTTCGAATCGTCTCAATGAGATGAGTTTAAAAAGTAAAAAATTTTAATTAAAAGAAAAAAAAAGTCCACTAAAAACGAAAATAAGTAGCATAAAATTTAGTTTATTGGTTTATTTTGCTTTATACTTGTCTTTTTTGAACTTTTTTTATATTTTGAACAAATTTTTTTTTACTTTTTTGATTTATCTTAATGAGAAGAGTAAAAAAAATATTATAATTTGACTAAATTATAAAAAAAATTGTTAAAAATAAAAATAAATAAAATCAAATAAGCGAATAAATAATTATTCCAAACAGGGCAGACAGTCAACCAAGCACACACTAAAAGAGAATCTAGTAGTCTAATTAATACATTCGTGTCATATATATTCTTAATAATGCTAATGTGTAATAATAATTGTTCTCTAATATAAGATTATTTCTTAACATTATAAATATAATACATTTTTGTATTAATTAGCCATATCATATTATTAACATGTTGTCATGGCATTTCCAACTTAGGATATAATTCTTTTTGTACATGGTATAATTACAGGGGTAGAGGCACGATTATTGTTCATAGGGACAAAGTTATAAATTATATTGGTATTTTTTTTTTGTCTTTGATAAGCAAAAAAATAATAAAACTAAAGTTTTAGTATAAAAGTTCACATAATTTGGTTACCACAAATAGTAAAATCAATGTCTAAGATAGAAGTCCATAAATTAAGCTTGTGTTTGGAATAATTTTTTTTTATTTATAGTAAAAAAAATTCAACATTAACCAAAATGAATATAATTTTTAGAATTCTTTCATCACAAGAAAACATAAAAATAAATTTATTTGATCAAAAAAAAAAAGTTCATATAACACGAAAAAAAGCCGACTAGCATACTTTTAAACTTTTTTTTCTAGATTTTTTGTCTTTAATGATTTTTTTTTCAAATTTGGCCATAACTGGAATACTTTTTAGAATTTTCTCATTATAACGAACCAAAAAAATAAAAAAATTAAACTAAAATATAAAAAAGTTCAAAAAAAAACTCCAAAAAACTCCCAAAAACAGCTACTAGGCTTTTTAATCCAAATATAGCCTAACGACTAATTTTTCTTTGTCTTAACCATCATCTTAGCAAGCTTTTTAATTTGTTTTTAAATTTAAAAATTCAAGATTAAAGTGTACATACATAATAAAATTCTCAAATGTGTAAAAATTACTCATATTTTGATTTTATAAAAAAATGGGTAAAATTTAACAAAGTAGATCAATTTTTTTTTTATTAACTTTTTTGGAATCTCAAACAATGATCCTATTTGGGTGGACCTTACTTATTTGCTTATTGACTTACTTGATTATTAACAAATAAATCAAATCTCATTTAAGTCATTTCGTTTGGGTGGCTTGTGATTTATTTACTTATTTGTTTATTGACTCATAAGCCAGCTTATTTGTTTATTTGACTATCCAAACGAGTTTATTTGTTTATTTACTTATTTTTTTTTATTTTTAATTTATTTAGTTACCAAAACGACATAACTTATTATTTAGCTGATAAGCTAAATAAGTAATAAACAAAATTATTCAAAGGGGCCAATATTGATAACTAAAAATGATGAATATAAATTATTAAAATATATAAAAGTAAAATTAAAATTTAGAAAATTTCATTGTAGGTTCCCACTGGACGCTTAGGAGATCCGCCCATGTATGATTGCCACGTGGTATTGAGTCATAAGACAAGGATATCATCGATTGCGTGGGTTTGGTTCTAATAATCCAAGGAGATGTACAGTGTAAAGGATGAGAACGAGTTACACGTCAGACTCATAAGCGAGTCAAGGCTGTCGATCTGCTAATGCGCTTTTTTTTTTTTTTTTAAGTAATGTTATAAAGATGATATTTAAGTATTATATAATGTGTTATTTTATGTATAATATTTATGTTATTTTAATAATTATATTTAAATATTATATAATGTAATATTTTATGTACAGTATTTATATTATTTTATTGACTTACTATTTATAATTTAAATACTATATATAAAATATTATATTATTTAATATTTAAATATGACGACTAACGCATAATTGTCGTAGTATTTTTTTTTTCTGTTTTGATAAGTGCTTCTGCCCTCTAAAAGCCGTTTTTGTTTACCTGATAAAAAATGAAGGGACAGAAAGAGGAAAGTGCAAAAAGACGGGGGCATCACTGGAAACATAAATACAACTCAGCAGAAAGACCTTCCACTAGCATCAGAAGCAGTTGTTCGTCACGTCCAATTTTAAGACTGTCAATTGAGGCGCGTGGTATACACATTGCACAATTCGCGTCTTCATGAGGATAAGTAACCATGGGTAGGTTTGCTTGCTTGCTCTCAAGCTTGTCTACAAAAAGGGCAGACCCAGAAGGGAGTCTTCACTGGCGTAGAACGGTAGAAGGAAGAATATCAACGTCTCTCGTACTAAATCCAACTTTGATCATGTCGCCGATGAACTTTTCCGACGAGTTCAAAGGAAATCTGCCGTTTCTGGCGGATTCTGGCCAACGCTCCGGCGGATTTCCCGAAGCTGATGTCCATATCGTCACCTCAGACGGGATTCGCATCCCGGCACACTGTAGCATTCTGGTACTCCATTGCAAATATTATTCTCTGATCTTCTGTTTTGCGTTTCTGGTCGTGTGGATTGATGAAGTTTCGATCGGTGAAGCAACATATTTTTGAAGCTTTGAAATTCGTATTGGAGTTCTCAAATTCAGTTTGCTTCATCGTCGTCATTCGATCGAAACTCGGTTTCCGCGAACTACTAGAACAAGCTTTGCTTCGGCGTTAATTTAAGTGTTTTTTTTTTCATTTTCCTAACATTTCGGAGAATTTCGATCCAGATCAATTGATGCACTCTCGAAATTTGATTAGATTGCAAAACATTTCAGAGAATTTCGATCCGGATCAATTGAAGCATTGTCAAAATTTAATTTGAATGCAAAGAATTTAACTTTTATGCTGTTCTGTTTCTGGAATTTGTAGGCTTCGGCGTCGCCTATATTGGAAGGCATCATATATCGGCCTCGGAAGCACCGCAGCTCGGAGAGAACCATTCCGATTCTTGGCGTTCCTTACGGCTCTGTCATCGTTTTTGTCCGGTTTCTCTACACGTCCAAGTCTGTTCTCTCTCCCTCTCAGACTCCGTATTATTATTATTATTATTATTATTATTATTATTATACCGTCCCGTAATGTTTTCTTTATAAGAAATATAAGTAAATGATTATGTGAAATGACGGGGATGCCCATTGTTTCAGGTGCACGGAGGAAGAGTTGGATAAATATGGGATCCATCTTCTGGCTCTGTCCCACGTATTTTTGGTGCCTCAGCTGAAGCAGAGATCCACAAGAGCGCTGTCTCAACGGCTGACGATTGACAACGTGATCGACGTGCTTCAACTCGCAAAGCTTTGCGACGCACCTGATCTTTACCTCAAGTGCATGAAGCTGGTTTCCAACGACTTCAGATCCGTGGAAAACACAGAGAGTTGGAAGTTCGTCCAAGCTCACGACCCTCGGCTTGAGCTTCAGATTCTCCAGTTCATTGATGAAACTGAATTGGTGCATGCCAAAACCAAAAATCCAGCGAATAAATAAAATAAAAACACATAAGGGTTTATTTGATTGCTGATTTGAGTTATTGTGGTTTAAAACAGAGAAAGAAGAGAACGAGGAGGCAGAGAGAGGAACAGAGACTGTATTTACAGCTAAACGAGGCAATGGAGTGCTTGGTGCACATATGCACGGAAGGGTGCACGAGTGTGGGGCCGTACGACGTGGAGTCCACGAAGGGAAGGGGCCAATGTAGCAAGTTCGCCACGTGTCAGGGTCTGCAGAACTTGATTTGGCACTTCGCTACGTGTAAGAGGAGGATGAATGGAGGGTGTTCCCGGTGCAACCGCATGTGGCAGCTTCTCAGACTTCACTCCATCATCTGTGACCAACCTGACCTTTGCAAAGTCCCACTTTGCAGGTAATTTCCAAGTTAAAACAATTATTCGTTCACCCCGCCTTTCCCTTTTTCTTGCTTTTAGTACAAGCAGGAAATTCAGACAATAATATTCCAAAAACGTGTTTGTTGTGTTAGATTAAATGGAAGGAGTAATGATATAAGTAATACATGAAGGCAGGTTTAACGAGGGATAAATAAGGGAGATATCAGCCTGTGTTTGGCTTGTCATTTAAGTTAAGTTTTTTAATTTTTTTTATTAAAAAAAATTATTTGATTTGGATTAATAAAAAAAAGTTAAGTTTTTTTCACTTTTTTCCTACAAAAAAAATTATAATTTGACATCTACTTTTTTATAAAAAAGTCAAAAAATTTAAAAATCACTAAAAAAAACTAGTCCAAACACAGGTTCAAATCAATTAGACTAAAAGAGGTTCATTATTTTAGTTTTTATCTCTTAAAACAAATAATTTTAAGTTTGTATGGTATAATTGAGACTATTTATCTGGCGAATAAAAGATTATTAATTTTTTATTTATGCTATTAATAATATTATACATTATATATTAGTATTAGGTTGTATATTATCTTATGTACTTATCTAATAATAAAAAATAATTTTATAATTTTTATTTTATTTTCTCATTTCACTTTAATCAAATGTGAATCAAAATTTTTTTCTGTATATATAATTTATTTTATAATTTTTTTTCTATTAAAAATACATAATTGACTCACGATTACTTATCTCATCTATTCATTTCAATCTACAATAACAAACGAGCCCAAATTAATTATATATATATATATGCTTTAATTTTTTAGGTATAATTTGAAATAATATTTTATTAACTTATTTTATGTTATTTATTGATTTTTACTGATTTGTTATTATTATATCAACATTTTTATTTTTTAAAATTTTCATTCATTGAATAAATAATAATTAAAATATAAAAAGTTAGAAACTTTAATAATAAGTTTTAGGTAGTAGATGCTATTTGTAAATTTATATTTTTTAAGTATATTAAACATATACTTCCCAATCTCGAATTCTAAGAAAAAAAACCTGGAAGGCGGCAACCTGATAAAAAGAAAAACGTGGTGTTCTGGAACTTATTCGATAGGACGAGACACTGACATCTTATTGCTAACAACCAACAGTCTTAGCTGGCGGTGGCAGTGTCGGCTTTGATTCTTCCAGTTTAGCCTGATCACCTTTGTCCGAATGCTTTTGGATACATTTATCGTCTACTCTGCAGAAAAATCCAATCTGTCTTTCCCTCGTATGCCTAACTTTTCATCCGACGGCGGATGTTGCACGAAACAGCTAGCTATTACAACCAAGGTTGGCCCGATATTTGGGTGTTTACTCGTCTCAAATTCAAAAAAAAAAAATAATAATAAAAACAAATAAAATTTAAGTCTTACTAATCATTTAAAATTAATTAATACAAGATTTTTTAAATTTTATTTTATTTTTATTAATAAACATTGACATTAGTCTCTAAAATTTAATCAAGACGTTTTGTTTGAATAATTTTTGTTAATAAACAAACGACATTAATCTCTAAAATTTAATCGAGACCTATTGTTTCAGTTTTCATTGACTCATGCTAGCAGATGAATTAGTTCGTTTTAATTTTGACTTTTCAAAATATTTTGTCTTAGCTTAAATTGACTCTAATAAGGGGTTTTGATGTTATAAATTTCTGTAATTTTGTATTAAATTACAGGCAATTCAAATTGAAAGCGCAACAAGAGAAGAAGAAGAAGGGCGAGGATGGCCGGTGGAGGCTACTAGCGAGGAAGGTGGTGTCTGCGAAAGCCATATCTTCCTTGTCTCTGCCGAAGAGGAAGAGAGAGGAGGAAGCAAGAGAGATGACAGACCACCATGGAGTCAGAAGCTTCGGAGTTCGGACTATGAAACAACAATACTGCTGAGATAAGAGCTGCGCTAGCGAGTATTGTCTGTCTGTTCTTAAATCTTAATTAGGAATTGAATGTTATTTTGTTCCAATATTGTAAATGAAGTATACTAATGTGAGTTTTGGGGCTGTGAGTGGCCTCTTTGTTGCGCCATTTCGGAGGGTTCGTTAGCTAGTGGAGAACCCTTAAGAGAGGAGTCCGCTTAAAGATTCAAAGGGTGACAGATTTTATATCCTAGCGGATTCCTAATGTAGGAGTGTGTCTCTTTATTTGTAACATTTTTTTAAGAAATTTACTTAATTAAATTAATTTATTAAGTATTGGTAGAGTATTTATTGTAACTTTTCCACTGAAGTGGTGTTTGACATTGTTAAAATTAATAACTAATAAATTGTAATTTGTAGTGCAAGTCGTGAGTGTTTAGTAAAATTTGTAATTTGTAATTTGTAACTTGTAACTTGTAACTGAAATAAAAAAAAAATAATTATAAATTAAATTAAAAATTATAAATATTTAAAAAAATTTATAATTTATAATTAAAATTAGTAACAAAAACAAATTAAAAATTACTAACATAATTTTACTAAACACCTCCTAAAACAAATACATTGGGGCACAGTCTATAAAGTGGTAGGGTACTAATGATTGCTGCTCGTAGTTGTTTTGTATCCCCATCGCCAAACAATCTTTTCTTCATCTGCTCATTAGAATTAAAATAATATTCAACATCTTACAAGTAGTTTTTCGACGTCAAAATCCAAGTGAGGTTGCTAAAAATTTAATATCTCGGTTTTAATGAATGAATTGTGATGGTTAATTATTATAGATCTCAATTTTTTTTATAAAAAATGTGATTGAAGTCTATTTTCTATTTCTGCCAATCTAAAAATTATAAATGTTTTGAAAATAAAATCCCGATTTTTCTTTGAAACCAAGGTTGATATTTAAAATTAAAATGTTGAGTATTTTAAAAAATCATGACTACTATTAAATTAGATTTTCAACAGCTTCATTTGTTATTCTACTAGAAATGCTTATTTTTTAAATTGCTTAATAATATATAACATGAATTAATTCAAACAGTTATAAATGTAAATAAAAACTTCAATAGCCAATACATGGGGTGTGGCGGCGCCGATGGTAGTAATAATTCTTTCTCCCATAAATAATTTTTTTAATGATATTTTTTAAAATTAGAATCACTGCTATTTCACTTTATCTTTGATGATATAATTTATTATAGTAACCATCAAATCATGCTCATTAAAAAAAAAAAAGAGTGAGTCGTTCATTAGAGAAAAATCTCAAACGCTACAACTTTGATTAATTCTATCACATCTAATTAATCAAAACCAATATTTAAGATTTGAATCTTTTTCATAGTTTGCTTAGGGGAGCTTTGGCTGACTTTTGTGCCTAAAAAATAGTATCTTTTTTTATTAATTTTTTTTAGTTGGACAATCCCAATACAAGGAATACAAAGTTGGGTCCATTAATTGACATCCTTAATTGGTTTTTGGGGCTATTTCAGGTCCCTAATATTGCCTAGGAAATTAAAAAAAAAAAAACCTTTTATTTGCTTGCCCAAACAAGGCACCATTCTTAATTAGGATTGATTAGGTGACCCACTTGAAATTTGAAAACAACTTGGGTGTTTAAAAAAATGTTTTGATATAATTTTAAGTTTTTTACTATTAATTTTTGTAATAAGTTATAATTGTTTCTAAACACTCATAACTTTTATATGAGTTATAATTATTATTTTTTTAAATACAAGTTAACATATTTATCAAATACTCATAATTTTTATTATAAATTATAATATATAAATTATTAATTTTAACAATGCTAAATACTCTATGGACTAAACTGGCCTTCCGTTTCTTTTGTTTTCTTTCTTTTTTGTTTTTTACGTCGAAAAGAATTTCTCAATTTTGTAGTGACGGTTCCGTTTCATTTATTCATAATTATAACTCATCATTGTGAACAGATAATTTCAAATGATTTAGTGAAGTTATGGATTTGCATATAAGCGTGTGTTTGGTTTAGTTTATATATATATATATTTAGTGATTTTTTTTATATTCGTTCAAATAAATATACTTTTTAAAATTTTTAAAATTAAAAATTTTTTGATCAAGAAATGAAAAAAAAAGGTTCCAGTGAGACAAAAACCAACTTAATAGTTTTTTTTGGCTTTTTATGGTATTTTTTATTCTTTAGTAAAATTTGGTCCGAACGAATATATTTTTAAAATTTTTCTAGTCATGACAAATTAAAAAATTAAAAAATTAAATTAAATTATAAAAAAGTTTGGAAAATAAAAAAAGCGTAAAAAAAATAGC
>JAULJZ010130386.1:0-10929 GCA_032270985.1 Heliamphora pulchella | reverse complement strand
CGAGCCACGAACAGACGGTGCCGAGCTTCAAATCAACCAAAAATTGATCAAAAAATGGACCAAAATCACCAAACAACCATAGATCTAACATGAGAAGAGATCGTCGGCACCCATAGAATGAATCGCAACCACCAAGAACCAAAAACAAAGCCGTAAAGCCCAAATTGAAAAACCTAGGGTTCGAAACTTGCGAAAACTTTGAAAAATCACGAAATATACCAATCTTCTCCAAAAAAAATTAGGGAAAAATCATCGCAACGATAAGTGGACTGAGGTGAATCGAACAAGAGAAGCGGCATTCGTCGTCGTCCGTACAGTCGCTGACATCATCGTACGAAATATGACGTCAACGCGTCATTTTTGCTGCGCGATCAGGGCTGAAGCTGTACAATGCTTTTAGGGTTAGATTGGAGATACTCTGATACCAAGTTGAATAGTAGAAAATGGATTTAGGGTTTGACGAAGAAAGAATGGGAGATAGAAAAGAAGAAAAGAGATGAGAAGAAAGAGTTTAAGGAGGTTAATCAGCCTTCTTCACCCACACATCATTTATATATTATTAGGTTAAAGATAATTACAAGAATCCTACTAAGGAAATAAAGTAAAAATAGAAAAGAATAAACTCTCAACAAATTCCATAGCCGACAACTACACATTTTCTAGACTTAGGGTCAAGCTTGCTTCTTTTATCATGCTCCACATGAATATAGAAAATATAGTCAAATATACGTAGATGGGATAAAGTTACCTCTTTTCTTATCCATGCTTTCTATGGCAGTCCACCACTCAACGGCACTGAAGGTCCCCTGTTGATCAAGTAAGCTGCCGTATTCACAGCATCAGCCCGGAACTGTTTTGGCAACCCGACATGTAGCATCATGCTCCTGACACATTCCATGATCGTTCTATTCACACGTTCTGCCACCCCATTTTGTCTCGGTTTCATTAGAACAGTCATAACCCTTCTGATCTCATTAACTGCACAGCTTTTTTCAAATTCCTTGCTACAATACTCACCCCCGTTATCTGACTTCAGACACTTCAGTTTCAACCCGGTTTCATTTTCAACTAGAGCTTTCTAATTTTTGAATATCTCAAAATTATCAAATTTATTTTTACAAAAATAAGGTCAAAGCTTTCTCATGACATCATCAATAAAAGTGACAAAATAATGCGAACCCCCTAAAGAGGATACCTGAGACGGTCCCCATACATCTGTATGAACTAAATCCAACAGTTATGCTTTTGGTGTCCTTGCTGTTCTTGTGAAACTAATTTTTCTCTGCTTTCCAAAGACACAATCTTCACAGAAGTGTAGATCCACTGAGCACAATCCCAATAATTTTCCTTTTGAGATCATCACATTCATCCCATTTTTGCTCATGTGACCGAGCCGTCTGTGCCAAGTACCAGCATCAACCCAAGTCGGCACACCACTGATATGCTATTATAAGAACCCGCAAACATGTACAGAGTGCCCTCCCTCTTTCCACGGGCCAAGACTAGTGACACTCTGCTCATCTTCCACGAGTTTGCTGCGAAGGACGTCACAACTCCATATTTTGATAGCTGTCCCACAAAAATTAGATTTCTCGTTAGATTAGGTACATGTCTAACGTCTTTTAACTCCAGAAGTGATCCGTCTGTTAGAGTGATCTATACGTTACCCTTTCCAATAATACTCCAGTTTCAACTTTGCTGATCCCAAGGAGTTACACGTCTGACATCTTTTAACTCCAAAAGTGATCCGTTTGTTAGAGTGATCTGTGCGTTACCCTTTCCAATAATACTCCAGTTTCAACTTTGTTGATCCCAAGTTACTACTATTGTGAGAATATATTATTGGGATATTTTTCCATTATTAAGATTGTCAAAATATACAATTATTATTATTAGGATATTTACCCATTATTAGGATCTTGTTTCCTAGTTAGTCATATTACCATTATTAAGGTTTCTATAGCCTATATATTTGATGTATTCCTTCATTATTATTTAAGCCTTGTTGGATTATTATGCAATAATAATAGTTTCTTCCCTTTGTTAACATGGCATTAGAGCAGGGTTCAAAACCCTAGTATGCCCCCGACCTCCATTCTCTCCGGTGCCACCGATCTCCCTTCCCTCCGGCGTAATTGTCGTCTTCTTCTTGGTACTTCGACTTGTCCTCTCCTCTGCAAAAACCGTTTGCTCTTCTCCCTTTGGCGCAATCAACTTGCTCTTCTCCCTTCGGCGCCGTCGACTTACCTTCCATGTACACGGCTGACCCTCGAAGCTCCTTCTCCCTTCGGTGCGGTCGACTTCACCTTGTGTTTGCAACGTCGACCCTCGAAACCCCATAAACTCTAGCCGCCGACCTTCGAAAAACCTTTGAGACCCTTGAAAACCCTAGCCGCCGAAGCCAACAGCGCCAACGACCTTGCCTCGCCGACCTCCGACGACCTTCTTCAGTACATCGGCGACCTCTGGCTACCTCGTCAGAACCCTCTCTATCTTGAACATTAGGTCTGTTTGGCTTTGTTTAGTTGTTTGGCTTGCAGACAAAAATTGGTTCTATTTAGCTCTTATTCCCTATTTTTTTTTGGCTATGGCCGATGAAAAATTGCAAGCTATCAATATTCGCCTCAATGGGTCCAACTATTCTTATTGGTCCAACGTTATGAAGAACTTTCTTCTTAGAAAAGGGCGAAGGGAACAAGTAACAGGTTCTACCGTTTGACCTTCCGATTCAAAGGCTGAAGGTTATGATTCATCTATTGCAACATAGGATATGGAGAATACACAAGTCCTCAACTAGTTCCACAATTATGTGGAACCAAGTATCGGAATGAATTTCTCAAAATATACGACTGCCAAGCATGTATGGGTCTATCTCCAGAATATGTATCTCACTTTTAACTTTGCAAAATAATTTGAGTTGGAAATGACCATTCGAAGCACTAAACAAAATGACAAGTCGATTCAAGAATTTTCAAATGAGATGATAACTTACTGGGATCAATTGGCTCTTATAGAACCCCCTAACTTGCAATTGATTACCAGTTATCTCCAGTATCGTGAAAAGCAAAGGCTCATATAGTTTCTGATGGCCTTCCCTGATCAGTTTAAACCACTTCGTGGTGCCATTCTTCATCGCTCTCCATTATCTTCTGTTGATAAGGCTATTCGCGAACTCATTGTAGAAGAGACAAGGTTCAAGGTTCAAGGTTGCTCAAATAGCGATTTCTTCTTCGTCAGTCTTTGCCACTCATTCGTCAGTTGATGCCACCTCTCATCCTCCGCTGCTGCCCACTCTCTCTCCTCATTTGATTCAAGTCACAAGGAAACCGAAGTCTCGAGTTGCCATGGATGAATGCAGTTTTTGTCACCAAAAGAGCCATTAGAAGTCTGCTTGTCCTAAGTTAGTACAGAAAGGCCACTCTCCAGCCACCTCTCGTACTTCTGCATCGTCTTATTGCCCTCCTACTGCTCTTGTCATACCTGTATCACATGGCACCACATCTCTCCTGTCTCAGTCGCTGTTAGATCAGTGTCATCAGTTTCATCAGTTTTAGGCTATGCTCGCTTCTTTTGGGACTCCGTCACATGCTTCCATGACTACCTCCCATTCAGGTTTGCATAATTCTGACTTCTCAGGTATATCACCCTCAACATGGATCTTTGACTCTGGCTCTTCCCATCATATGACTTCTAATTTGTCAAGTCTTAGTAATTGTGTTTCTCCCTCTTTTCCCATTACTGTTCACACTACAAATGGTACACCTATGCAAGTTATGTCTATTGGTTCGGTTGTTTCATCCTCTTTTTTTTCGTTTTATATACCGCAGTTGTCCGTTAGTCTCTTGTCTATCAGTCAGCTTTCTGATTCTGGTTTTGATTTTTTTTTCTTCCACTGGTTGTGTTATATAGGAACAGACATCCAAGAAGCAAATTGGGATCGGGCATAGAGCTGGTGACCTATACATTCTGGAGAGTTTACACCTTTCGACAACTTCCTATGTTGCCATGTCGTCCTTTTCTTTAGAGTAGCATTCTTCCCCTTTTTTCATTTGGCATTCCTATTAGGGCCATTTATCTTATGAGCATTTAAAAATTTTGGCTCAATTTGGTAGATTAGGCAAAGTGTCAGTCAGTGATATTTCTAAATACAGTAAATGTAAACTTGCTAAAATGTCAGGTATTTCTTTTACTAAAAGCACTTCTATTTCTACTTTTTCTTTTTCTATGATTCATACTGCCGTGTAGGGCCCTTCACCCATTGCCACCAAGGGTGGCTCTCTCTATGTGTGCTTCATTGACAATTATAGTCGATTCCACTAGGTCTATCTTATATCTCATAAATCTGATTTATTTCGTATATATCGCAATTTTCACTCTATGGTTCAAACCTAGTTTTTTACTACTACAAAAATTCTTCGTTTGGATTTGGGTGGGGAGTACTTTTCGACTGAATTTACTAATTTCCTTGCTTCTTCTGGTACAATTCATCAGTCCTGTTATTTTGACACCCCGGCCCAAAATGGTAGAGCGAAAAGAAAACATTGACATATTCTCGATACAACGATCGCTCCTCTCTTTCTCTGTCCCCGACATTTTCTAGAGAGAAGCTGTTCTTACGGCTGTGTATCTTTTCAATCGTATGCCTTCTCCTCCTCTCTGGTATCTCTCCTTATGAAAAACTTTTTGGTCAGCCTCCTAATTATTTTTTGCTTCGGGTTTTCGGTTCTGTCTACTTTGTTCTTCTACTAAAACGCAAGCAGACTAAACTCAGTGCCCGTTCCTCCCCCTGTCTTCTTAAGGTATGGCCTTCAGCAAAAAGGGTATCGGTGTTATAACCCTATTTCCAAACGCCTGTATGTCTCATGTCATGTCGTGTTTATCGAGCGTCTCTTCTTTTTAATCTTCCTCCCAAGTATGCCCCCGTCTCCAAGAACGGTTTGATTTTTCTGGATCCTTTTCCTCTCGATATGCCTTCTGATGAGTTTATATGTAATCTTGATGTTACTCAGCTACCTCCCTCATCTTGCCTTTATCTGCCTTCCTCTTTCCTGTTAGTATACTCTTGCCGAATGGTTACCTCTCCTCCCACGTTGCTTGCCAGCTCTGATCCTGCTCGTACTGCTCCTTCGGCATCTAATCCTCCTAAACGATGCTATCCTTTGCGCACCTGTACACCACTAGTAACACTTGATTTCTCGCATACATGTTTCTTTTCTCTCCACCCTATCGTGCTTTTTCAACGTCTATTCATGCCTATTTTAAGCCTCAATCTTATAAGGAAGCATGTATTGATCCCAATTGGGTGAATGCCATGTCTGAATAATTGACTGCTATTCAAAAACCTGATACTTGAGAGCTTATTCCATTGCCTACAAGTAAAAATCTCATTGGGTGTAAGCGGGTGTACAAAGTTAAAACTCACTCCAATGGCTCTTTAGAGCGTTACAAAGATCGTTTGGTTGCTAAAGGCTTCTCTTAAGAATATGATGTGGATTATGAGGAGACCTTCGCTCCTGTGGCTAAAATGACCACCGTTCGTACCCTGATCTCTGTCACTGCAGTCCGTCACTGGCCTCTATTTCTGCTGGATGTAAAGAATGCATTTCTCAATGACAATCTCAATGAAAAAGTTCATATGCGACCCCTTCCGGGTCTATCTCATCCTCAAGCTTGGTATGTCGCCTTCATCGTGCCCTCTATGGTCTAAAGCAATCTCCTTGAGCTTGGCATGATCCATGGTTGACAAAATTGCGATCCGGATTATACGATCGTACGATCGTATGACTCAATTTTGCAATTTCGATCTAGATCGTATAATGAATCGCATTCTGAGCAGGATCGTAGCAGGATTGTTTGGGATCGTTCGGGATCGTAGGTTCGGAAGTAGGATCGAGAGTAGGATCGGGAGTAAAATTGTAAATGTTTTATTCAACACTTCAATTCTATTTTCTTGTATATTACTTCAATATGGATCAATTTGTAAATGTTTATAGGATGCATCTTGTTTTTCATGATAGTTTTAATTTATTTTTGAATAATTAAAGTTTATTCTCCATGAATTTTCTAAAATTATTAGACTATTTAATGTTTTTAGTAGGATCTTACGATTTTACGGTCCGGTCCTACGATCCGATCTGATCCGATAGAACTCAAAACAATCCTATGTAGGATTTCGATTTTGACAACCTTGGTATGATCGTTTTCAGCCTACTATTTCCTAGATTGGTTTTCATCCTAGCACACATGATTCGGCTCTGTTTATCTGTCATACCTCTGTTGGTATTGTGGTCCTGCTCTTATATGTGGATGACATGATCATTACTGATTCTGACAATGCCACTATCTTTGACGTCAAGCAACATCTCTTTCGGGAGTTTTGAGATGAAAGACTTTGGCCCCTTTCGGTATTTTCTTGGTATTGAGGTGGCTACTTCTCCAAAAGGTTGTCTTCTCTCTCAAACTAAGTATGCCCATGAGGTTTTTCACTGTGCGTACCTCACTGATGAAAAAATTGTTGGCACTCCCATTGAACTGCATGCTAAGTTTTCTTCTACTGATGGTGTGCCACTTAAGGACCCTTCTCTTTATCGGGAGTTAGTTAGGTGCTTGGTTTATCTCATAGTGATACGCCCTGATATAGCTTATGTTGTTTATGTCACTAGTCAGTTTGTCTCGACTCCACACTTTATCCACTGAGCAGCTTTACAGCTTTACTCCGTATTATTCGCTATGTTCTACACACGATCTTTCAGAGTTTGTTATTACCATCCACCTCCTCGCTGACTCTTCAGGCATATGTAGATGCTGAAGCAAATCACTGCCGGCCTTCGCAAAACCTCATCTCCGGCCTTCGCAACCTTCGCATCTCTTTCCCTCAATTTCTCAAACCCTAGCACCTTCGCATTTCTCTCCCCCCTTGTTTGACGCCACCAAACCTCGTCGAATCCCTATTTGCCACCACCGACCATCGTCGACCCCTTCTCTAGGTCCGGCGACCATCGCCGACCTCCCCTGCAGCCTCTGCGGTCCTTTCTTGTCAGATCTGGTTCATTGCTCCTCTACTCTGCATTATTTTTTGTCAATCTCCTTCGCCATGTCAGAAGACAAGTTGTAAGCTATTAGCATTTAGTTGAATGGATCTAACTACTCATATCGGTCAAATGTTATGAAAAAATTCCTTCTTGGAAAAGACCGGCGGGGATATGTAATTAGCTCAACCGTCCGACCTACCAACCCTATGACTGAGGGGTATGATTCATCTATTGCCACTTGGGAGATGAAGAATGCACGGGTCCTTATTTGGTTCCATAGCTATGTGGAGCCAAGTATTGGCATGAACTTTTCCAAATATACGACCGCCAAATAAGTGTGGGAATATCTTCAGAATATGTATCTTACCTCCAATTTTGCCAAACACTATGAATTAGAGATGACTATTAGAAGTACCAAGCAAAATGAAAAATCCGTCCAAGAATTGTACACTAAGATGACAACCTATTAGGATCAATTGGCTCTTATGGAACCATCCGATTTGCAGCTTCTCAATAGTTATATTCAGTATTAGGAAGAGCTAAGGCTAATACAGTTTCTCATGGCACTTCGTGATCAGTTTTAGGCACTTCGTGGTGCCATTCTTCATGGTTCCCCATTACCCTCCGTTGATAGGGCTGTTCGCGAGCTTATTGCAGAAGAGACACGGTTGAAAGTTGCTCAGGTGGCCATTCCCTCTCAATCAATCTTTGCAGCCCCGTTGTCCTCCTATGGTGTTTATTCTCACCCTCCACTGCTGCCTACTCCTCATTTGCTTCAAGTCACGGGCAAGGCAAAATCCCGTGTTGCCATGGATGAGTGCAGCTTCTGTCGTCAGAAGAGCCATTGGAAGTCTGCATGCCCCAAGTTAACACAGAAGAGACATTCTCCCTCTAATGCTCCTTCTCGTACCTCAGCTCCTGTTTGTCGCCCTCTTGCTGCTCTTGCCACACCTGCATCCACTAGATCTATTTCCCCTCCATCTCAGGCTCTGTTTAATTAGTTTTGACAATTTCAGGCCATGCTTACCTCTCCCGAGAATCAGTCACATGCTTCTATGACTACCTCACACTTAGGTTCTCATCATTCTTTTCTTTCAAGTAATTCACCTTCGACTTGGATATTTGATTCTGGTTCTTCCCACCATATGACGTCTAATTTATCTTATCTTAACAATTGTGTTTTCACTTCATCTCCTATCACTGCTTGTACTGTCGATGGCTCTCTTATGCATGTTGTTTCCATTGGCTCGATTATTCCCTTTACTTCGTCAAGTTTGTCTATTCCTGATATCTTTTATATACCAGAGCTGTCTGTTAGTCTACTATCTGTTAGTAAGCTTTCTGACTCTGGTTTTGATGTCATTTTTTCTTCTACTGGTTGTGTTATTCAAGATCGGAAGTTACAGAAGCAAATTGGGATCGAGCGTAGAGCTGGTGACATTTACATTCTGGAGAGCTTGCACATTCCCTTGGTGTCCATTGCTGCCATGTCTTCTTTTTTTTTCAGATCAAGATTCTTCCCCTTTTTTCCTTTTGCATTCTCATTTAGGTCATTTGTCAAGTGATTGTTTAAAAGTTTAATTTAGTCTGGTAGTATAAGATAAGTGTTTGTTGGTGATATTTCTGAATTTAATGGTTGCAAACTTGCAAAAATATTCGCTTTACCTTTTAATAAAAGTTCATGTATTTCTACCTCTCCTTTCTCAATTGTCCATACTGATATTTGGGGCCCTTCTCCCCTTGCCCCAAGGCTGGCTCCGTCTACTATATATACTTTATTGACGACTATAGTCGGTTATGTTGGATGTACCTTATGTCTCACAAGTCTGATTTCTTTTGCATTTATTGTGGTTTTCACTCTATGCTTCACACACCGTTTTCTACCACTATAAAGATTCTTCGTTTAGATTTGGGTGGAGAATATTTTCTCACTAAATTTACAGACTTCTTAGCTTCCTTTGGTACTGAGAGGAATCAAGTTCCGATCAAAGCCACGTGGAGCACACGTGAAAGTCCGTATAGCGCAGCAGTCCACGTCAGCACGGCACATTCCTCGGCATATCAATATCAGCTCGGGAAATAGGCCGAGCTATATTGCTGAATATCCGAGCTCTAGAGATTCCAAGACTTAAAGGCCGAGCTTAGGGAGAGTTCGACCCTTAACTCCCAAAGACTTGGTGCTCGGATCCGTCATGAGGAATACTTGGCGCTCGAAGCCGAGCAAGACGCGCTACATGAGCCTTAGGCCGAGCTGGATGGTTGATATCGAGGATCATGTTCCACGATCCGCGTATCAGAAAAGTGATATGATGAAAGGGGATCTGCAAATACACCTATTCAGGGGCTAGGACATCAAGTAGGGATGGCTTAGCCCTAGTCTAAGTTAGGCCTGTGGTTTAACCTAAGCAAGGCTTGAGTGCTGAAGGACAGCTTGACATAACAAAAGGCACTTGCAGAGAGATCTCGCAGAGATATCTAATGATGGCACTGATAAGTCACTGTCAAACCATTAATTGCTATGCATAGATCAGAAATGGAAAGTACAACCCGATCTGTTCGGGTCGGGTCGGGCTCCACATTCGGGTAAAGTATATTGCTTCTTATAAATAGCCAGTCAATTGGAGGATACAGGTATGCTCTCTTTACTAAGCTAAAACTCTGTCAAAATACTCTCTCAAGCTCTTCCTTTTCTCTAAAATTTCTTGCCTAACTTGATCGTCGGAGGGTCCACCGGTATAAAGCCACCGGTGGGCATCTCACCCCTTTCTTGTGCAGGCGTACACGTGGCACTCCATCCCTGACACCTCAGCCAGCTTGGACGGGACCAGTAGATCTCAATCCTGATCCTCTACAATTTGGCACCGTCTGTGGGAAGTTCTCGAACACCTCCATGGCTAGTCGGGGGAACCACAATCTTGAAGAGCTGAGAGAACCATGTGCAGAAGCGTCACATGCAACTCAACGTAGAAGAAGGCACCCTGTACCCTCGGAGGTCCACGTTGGTGGAGCCAGGGTCGACCAAAGGAGAGAACGAACCCATGTAGGGAGCTCTTGCGAGACAACACCTTCTGGAGGGGGCTATCATCCACGTTTCACAATGCAGCAAATGCTAGAAGGATATTAGGATGTGCTGAACAGGAAGGACCCGCAGCTGGTCAGGCTCCAACAAGAGCTCCATGAGATGAGGGCTCAAATGAATCGGCGCTCGCCAGCAGCTTGGTCTGAACGAGACCAGGCCAACCGTGAAAGATTCGACCACAATCGGAGGAGGGACGTTGCTCGGCCTTAGGTAAGCCGTGGCTCGAAGAGGAGGGAACCTCGACCCGATCGGCGTGAAGGGGACCGATGAGTGGAGGACCCTGAGAAGAGCCGCGTTTTAGGCTCCAAAAGGAATAGACAGGGGCAAACACAGAGTTCCAGCAACACCTATGAACCAGCCGAGCGCCGTAGTGAGCAGAAACGGCAGGCTGGACAAGACGTAGGGCGTGTGGAGCTCAAGCAATGGTTGAACCTCCAACTCGAGGGGAGACTACAACCGGCCATGGGGAGGTCGGCTCAAGACGTAGCTCGGAGGGCCCTGGAGCAGATATCTGCCTTCCCATTTACTAGGGAGGTGGATGGAGCAGATCCGCCCAGTAAGTTTCAAACCCCCAAATTCAACTTATACGATGGGAAAACTGACCATATGGGTCATATTAGACACTACAGGCAAATGATGGCGCTCTGGAGCGGAAACGACGCCCTGATGTGCAGGATATTCCCGTCTAGCTTGGGCGAGGTGGCCTTGCGTTGGTTTGACAAGCTCCCGGTTGGGTCAGTGAGAAGCTGGAGACAGCTCGCCGAGCTGTTCGCAGCAAGGTTCATCACAAACAGTCGTTAGCCCAAGGAGATAGATTCT